>PVJN01016486.1:0-42247 GCA_004026805.1 Lasiurus borealis
GGAGGAGGAGGAGGAGGAGGAGGAGGAGTCACTTATAGTTTTTCTCTTTTTAATATTTTCTTTCAGATGATATTAATAAAGAAAAATACTGTTAACACTGGAAAAGTTCTTAAATATGTCCAAATAGCAGACTGTGCAAATAAAAAGGAAAAATTAAATATATCAAATAAATTGAGTATATCAAATGAAAATGTTTTATTATGCTTAATGTCTATTCCTACATGCAAAGCTTTAATTCCATCCAAGATATTAGTACATCCAAAGCTTTAATTCCATCCAAGATATTAGTGACCATAGTGACAAAACATTTAATTTACTGTGTTAAGTCAATCACTAGCAAGGAAAAACCGTACTTTCACATCCCGGGCTTAGCGAGGCAGGCAGTGGTGCTGCCGAATGAAAGAGTGACCATCGTTGTGGAAACTAAGGAGCAGAACCAGTTTGAGGAGAACCGCTGGGAAAGGATTCTTTGGAGGTTTAGGCATTATTTAATATTTATATTTAAAATCAAATTAAGGATTGTTTAAAGGATGTTTGCATTAAGAGATTGGATTTACTTTAATTATTTGGTTATTTGTTGTTCCTATATAGCATTTATTAATCAAATGAAAATCAGCTTTTAATAGATTTCATTTCCAGGAAAAAATAGCCCACTAAATTATTAAGTGGTAACACCGCCTTTAGATCGGCATTCTGGTGACGCTCTCCCAGCCCTGTCCTTGTCTGAGCCACCTTCCTTTGTGGGTTTCTGAGATGTTTCAGACTTGAAGAACCTCACTATCAGATTCATTTGTAGCAATGCTTCTGTTGATCATTGTATACTTAATTTGGTTTTTAAATCCTTAAATTTGCCCTTGCTGAAGCCTTAGGTTTCTTTACCTAAAAGGGTATCAGGCTTGCATTGAGAGTCACTGGTTGGGTCTTTCAACCCTACCCCCAATCCAGGCAAGCCAGCAGAAACCTGAGAACTCCTGGCCAGTACAGCAGCTCAGCCTCCAAATTTCTCCATTCCCCAGTGCACCCATTTCTGGGCCTTCGGTAACAATATTCAGTTTGGGAAAACATAACTAGAAAACTAAAGACAATTATGGGGAAAGAAAGCCAAAATGCCCACAGTCTCAGCTGATACCTATCTCTCCTGAAAACGGCCTGAAAAATCTCCTAATTACAATTCTTTCAAACCCACCCTCCACTCCTTGGGCCCTCCCCACTCCCCTGCCCCCAGTTTCAGAGAAATCTCCCCTCCCCTCTAAAGATAGCCAGGTGATGCATGTTGAACCTCAGTATCCCTCCTCTCTGTCCCCACCACAAACTGTGTGGCCTTCTGCCCAAGTCCACTGAGGCCTACCTGTGAGCAGAAAGCCCCTGCCTGTCCCAGCAGCCTGCCGCTGGAGCCCTTCCTGCCAGCTGCTCCTCCAAAGGACCCAGGGCCAGAGCTTCAGATGTCACCAGTCAGGAGTCCGGACATTGGTATTCTGTTCCAGCCTCAGCCCCTGAGGGGTTGTGCACAGCCAGGTGAGATCCCCTCTTCCAGGCTGCCTCCTTCAGCCCAGAGATGGGAGGATGCCGACTCATCAGAGTGTATGTCCAGGACCCACCTGGAAGGTGCTCTGCCCCTAAAGGATGAGCAAATGCAGGAATGGCAAGGGAGTGAACAAACATTTCCAAGGTCAAAGGAACAGATGACTAAATGACCACACACTCTGGGAGCCAGGATTCCATGCCCTCTCCCTTCGGCCTACCCTGAAAGCCCCCATTAAGCGGTTCTGTGGCTCTGACCCTCCTCTCTGACGTTCAGGCCCGTCACGAAGCTCCTGAATATGAAATTCCACTGGGTCAAAATAATGACCAGTAAGCCCAGTAGCTACCACCAATGCCTTCCCTATCCCTCCCCAGGGCTGCCCGGCCTTTAGCCACATCAGGCCACACAGGCCAGCACTGCTGTTGTTGGCTTCATGCTTTAGATTTTTAAACAGGATTTTAAGTATAAGGTTTTGAGGGAACTGGTTACATCTAAATGTAAGGTGACCGTGTTTTCAGAATAAAGGTCTGTTCCTATGAGTTGATTACTATAAGAAAGCAGTGCAGAATATTCAAGTCTGTGATGCCTGAGCCTATCTGGGATGGACATTCTGTAAAATGTCCATTTTACAGACACATTTGCAGATTTTTTTTTGTCCAGTTCCAACCAGGACCCTGTCATGGGGTCCTAGAAAGTCACCCTGTCCCTCCAGGTGGCCCCCTGGGCTCAGGTCCTCCCTTTCACTCTCCTGGGAGCACAAAGAACCTCTGGATTAGCTCACTTATGCACCAGAGGAACCGACATGCACGTTTTTTCAAAAAGAATTGTATGTCATTAATTCTTATTGATGTTAAAAGTTTCCTTTTTAGCAAAACAAAAACTGTTGGGTGAGCATCATACTCTACGTCAATAACAGAAGGAAAATAAATGTTAAAACATGCTAAATCATTGCCCCACGGTACTTGTACTAATGACCGCAAACTTCTCCTATGCTAATTTTTCTCTCCACTTTTAATTACGGATCAATAATACTTTGCAGTTGACATTTAAAAATGCTGAACCACATGTAGCAACACAGACTGAGAGAAAAATCTACAATGTGGGACTGAATTTGCCAAATCAATAAACGTTGCCATTTAACAAATAGTAGCATGTAAACAGTCACCAAGATTAGCAAGCGTAAAGGACTCGGCCTGGAGGACTTAATTATTGTTTAATAACACGAGGCTGCATTTCCCTGTCAGGAGCCCTCTGCTGGGAAACAGCACGCCAGGCGGATCCCCAGCTCAGCACCCAGACCCACCTCCTCAACCTGAGGGAAACCTGCTTGGAAAACGCAAGACTTGATGGTCTGAAGGATAAGACGTTTTCACGATGGGCGTTCTCCTTACTTAAAAGGAGTTCTTTCATAAAAATCAAAGGAAGGGCCTGCTCAATGTATGTAATGGATCGCATCATAAAGTCATTAGATAAAGATATGAGTTTTGAAACCACCCTCTCGTGAGTGTATCAATAGTATGTCAATTACTCGTTTGGAATTGAGGGGCTACATGCAATGAAATATCCATCCACCTTGGAGACTAAAGAAGAGGGAGACTCCAACCCCACCCCCCATCCCCACCCTCCCAGACCTCAGGAAAATCAATCTCTGTGGTGGTGCATACGCAATCTCCATTCTTATTATTATTAGCAATAATAATAAATCTAGACCTCCAGCATCTCAAGCATGTGATTATTGAAATGCCATTATCCACATGGGAGGCGGGAGTGATTCATCTTGGCCTCGTGGGCCTCCCGTGGGCAGCCGGGCAGTCAGGGTGTGCTGCTTGGGGAATGGACGTGGTGAACTGCCCACGGATCTCATCCACAACTGCCTGGGAAACGTCGCGGAATAAAAGCTGAAGACCACGTAGAAGATGTGAACTCACCTGTGGCTGCTGGGGGGGGTCTACCAGCTTCTGTACCCAGTTCATTTCCTCAGTGTGAAGCTTGCAGACACTGTTGTACGTTCCTATTTCCACAGCAGCATTGCGTACACTAAAACAGTTAACCTGATTCTCTTTAACCTATCCAATCCGAATCTATTTTGATTAAAACAAAATGATAGTGCCTGGCGGCCGTGGCTCAGTGGTTGAGCGGTCATGATTTGATTCCTAGGCGGGGCATGTGCCTGGGTTGCGGGCTTGATCTCCAGTGGGGGGCATGCAGGATGCCTCCCCAATCATCATTGGTGTTTATATCTCTTTCTCCCTCTTCCTTCCCCTCTGAAATCAATAAAAAAATATATACTAGTGTATATATGCATACATATGTTTTTAAATTATATGGAAAAACACACTTAGCAGCTAGTGTCCAGCCCTGAACTTTGGTGGTCAGGAGTCGACTGCTGCTCTTCACCCTGGCATTAGAGGAGCCCAGGGAGCTGGCCCAGCCCTAGCTCACCAACTTCTTTCTTTTTCAGTGAGCCTTTTCCTTTATAAAGATGCTTGGATAAACCATGCCTGGGCTGACCTCAGCACTTTGCTCCTCTCTAAACAGAATTTCTGTCCTCAAACTGGCTTCATTATGGGTTCAGAAAATGATTAACTTCTAGGCTTGTGGCTCCATGTCTCAGGAGTGCCCTGCCTCTCATTTCCACCAAGCCAAACCCTGCATATCCCTTGGAAAATTCTTCATTTGTTTATTTATTTATTTATATTAAAAGAAATCTTTTTTAAAAAATTTATTTTATTTTTATTTTTTTCCCTATTGTCCTCCCCACCCCCCAGCACGTGCCCTCAATCGTCTCCCTCCTCCTCCTCCCCCCAACCCCAGTGCCCTGTATCCACTGGCTATGCCTACATACATGCATACAAGTCCTTCGTTCATCTCCTACAGGCCCCTCCCTGCCAACCTCCCCTGCCTTCCCACTGTAGCAGGACAGCCTGTTCATTGCTTCTTTGCCTCTGCATCTGCTTTCCCCACAACCCCCTGATTCTTGTCTTTAAAAACAGCTTGCCCCTGTAGGCTAGAAATAAACCCACAAGAGCAAAAGAAAAAAGTTTGAGTCCCAGTTTCAATGTCACACAGTTCCTTATGTGTACATGTCATCAATGGTATCTGGATAGTGGAAAAATGGTGTCGATGCCGGTCCGACCCTCTCTGGTTTGCTCCTAGGTATCCCGTAGTGATGCACAGCTGCTGAATGCTCGCATGGCAAGGCGTAGTCCGAGTCTTCCATTCTGGACTGTTTCTCCTCTTGTCTTCATGGTTGGCGCAGACCTGTCAGTTCCTCTCTGTTGCAGGAGTCCACTTGTTCTTGGAGTTGTTTTCTGAAAGTATAAACATTCTTCAGATTATTACAATTGTCTTTCTTCCTGCCTCCCCTCCCATACATAGCTCCCCTTCACCCGGTTCCTATCCCACCCTCTACCATTACCTCCCCTCCCCCCGACCACTGTCCTCATCCATAAGTATATAATTTTTGTCCATTCTCTTCTCACACCCCCACACCACTTTCCCCCTGAAAATTGTCAGTCCACTTCCTTTCTATGACACTGATTCTATTATATTCACCAGTTTATTCTGTTAATCAGATTTTTAATTCACTTGATTTTTAGATTCACTTGTTGCTAGATATGTATTTGTTGTTCATAATTTTTATCTTTACTTTTTCCTTCTTCTTCCTTTTCTTAAAGAATACCTTTCAGCATTTCATATAATACTGATTTAGTGGTGATGAACTCCTTTAGCTTTTTCTTATCTGTGAAGCTCTTTATCTGCCCTTCAATTCTGAATGATAGCTTTGCTGGGTAGAGTAATCTTGGTTGTAGGTTCTTGCTATTCATCACTCTGAATATTTCTTGACACTCCCATCTGGCCTGCATAGCTTCTGTTGAGAAATCAGCTGACAGTCATATGGGTGCTCCCTTGTGAATAACTAACTGTTTTTCTCTTGCTGCTTTTAATATTCTCTCTTTGTCTTTTGCTCTTGGCATTTTTATTATGATGTGCCTTGCTGTGGTCCTCTTTGGATTCCTTTTGTGTGGGGTTCTGTGTGCTTCCTGGACTTGTAACTCTATTTATTTCACCAGGTGGGGGAAGTTTTCAGTCATTATTTCTTCAAATAGGTTTTCAATATCTTGCTCTCTCTCTTCTTCTGGAACCATATAATTCGGACGCTGGTACACTTGAAGTTGTCCCAGAGGCTCCTTACACTATCTTCATATTTTTGGATTCTTTTTGCTTTTTGCTTTTCCAGTTGAGTGTTTCTTGCTTCTTTGTATTTCAAATCTTTGACTTGATACTTGTGATCCTCTAGTCTGCTGTTGGATCTCTGTATAATACTTTTTATTTCAGTCAGTGTATGCTTAATTTCTAGTTGGTCCTTTTTCATATCCTGGAGGATCTTGCTAAATTTACTGGCCTTTTCTAGAAAATTCTTGAAAAACCTTATAACCATGGTTTTGAACTCTATGTCCAGTCATTTATTTTCCTCCATTTCTTTCATTTGTGATCTGTTTCTTTGTCTCCACATTTTGGTTGCTTCCCTGAGTTGATAGAGTGGCTTTGAGTGCTGGGTGTCCTATAGGGCCAGTGACTCAGCCTCCCAGTTACCTGAGGTGGACACTCGTGGTGCACCCCTTTGCAGGCTGTGTGTACACTCTTGTTGTAGTTAAGTCTTGGTTGTTGTTGGTATCACTGGGGGGAATTGACCTCCAGGCCAATTGGTTGTGAGGATCAGCTGTGTGTGATCTTTTATGCTGGAGACACCCTTATGAGACAAGACTTGCTTCAGTGGGGCTTTGGTGCTCACTGAGTCTGGTCCCTGAGTGTGTCCCTTATGGATTTGAGGAGTTATAATCTGGATGGTCCCACTCTGATCCCTCGATACACTGGCTCTTGGATCTCCAAGGAGGTGCTAATTTAGCCTCTGCCTGAAGCTACCCAGCAGGAGCTATGGAGAGATCTGCAGGTTCCTCTTCTTTGTTTAGGTTTTGAAGGTGCCCAGATGAGGCCCAGCTGTGAACCAATGCAAGCTGCTGCGGAGTCTTGGGCCTTCTTTTGGATGTTCTGGGTCTCACTGACTCAGCTGCAGCTTGTTATATAAGTTTAAAATTCAAAGGACCAGACCATTCATATGCAAAAGCCTCTACACTCAGCTTGGATAGGGCTGAGTCTCAGGGCAGAACAATCAGCAATGGTTTTTTGGGGCAGGATTTCAGGGCAGAGCAAAGAGCAGTAGCTTCCCATCAGTCCTGGTTCTCAGTGTCCCACTGTAATGGCTGTGAGAACCTCTGAAAGAAAGCAGCCCTTGAGTTTTGCCAGTTGCCAGACAATCCAGTTTCTCCCCATATGAGTCTGGGTCCCCAGAGTCTCGCCCAGAACTGAAGTTCAAAGCAGTTGTCTCCCTCATGATTGAGAAAGCCAGCCTTCTCTGTGCACCCACCTCCATATCTCTGCCTTCTGCAACTCCCGTAAGTCTCAGTGTGTTTTTCTCTTTCCTTCTAGTTCTAGAATTTCCACTCAACCAGCTTTCCTGTGGTTCTGGATGATGTCTATTTTGTCTTTTAATTATAGTTTTGAAATTGTTGTGCAAGGCAGCAGTTTAGGTATTTACCTATGCCGCCATCTTGGTTTCTCCTTTCCGGAAATTTATTTAAACCAGTTATTGCTTCCTAAGTCTTCTTTCCTTGTCCCCTACACCTGGGGAGATACCTCCCTCCTCTTGATTTTGGTGTTCACCTGTGCTCAGCTTTCAGTGACGTGAGAAAGCAGTGGACTGGAGTAAGGGAGAGTGTGTAAGGAAGTGTTGGGTGGGAGCTGGGGTGTCCTGGGAGGCTCCCCGCAGGCGGCAGTTGCCTGCACTGTATTGTCAGGGTTAGGCTTTCTGCCAAGGTCAGGAAACCTCCACAGATTCTAATCTCCTGGCTTGTTCATGAGACTGTCATAAAGAATCACAATAAATATCTACATAAATGTACAAAATAAAAAACAAAAATAAAAATGTTCTGGGCAGCTAGTTTCATAACTTCAAGAAATAGGAATGTATTGAGTATTTGAGGAATACATCATTTTGGGTTAAATTTTAAAAATCAAAATGTTTACGCCCACATTTTCAAACAACCAAAACATCCTTCATGGTCATGAGACCCCAACTTTATGAACATCATAGCTGACAAAGTATCTTTGCTCAGTTTTTCCAGCTGGAAAATAACCACTGGAGTCACTTGGCAAAAATCACTGGGAACAAGTAAAAATGAAAATTATTTCCCCCTATTGCTTCCCAGATTGTTTAAAATGGACTCAAACAAAGAGTGAACTATAATTTACATGGAAGCAATTTTTCAATGGCCAGAGAAGCGATTGTTAGTAGGAAGTGATAAAGGCTGTTCCTCAGCAAGGGAGGCTGGCAGCTCGTGCAGCTTCTGCAACTCTCTTCTCTTAGAATACACAGAACCTTCCAGTCCCTGAAACATCCTCTTAATGCCCCAGTGCTAAAACTACTTTTCCAAAAAATTATATTGCATAAAATGTTTTTAATGTAGAGGGACAACCCTGCAATGTCATGTGATAGAGAGACCCTGGACACAGGGCCACCAGCAGCTGACATGGACAGAGGCCCAGTGGTGACCCTAGATCTGGTTTCTGTGTTAAATTTTCAAATAGCAAAATTTTGGTTGAATCATCTTTTTGTTTCCTTTCTCTTGCCAATAAAGACTGAGAGGTAAAATATAAAATTATAAGCTGGATTTGAAATAGAAAAATGTGAAGACTCAGAAAATTCCTTCAACCAAGTTAGTGGGCACTGCACCCACCAAGTGAAGAGGAAGGTTTTGTCATAGATTCTCAGTCTGCAACCTATTTTTGGGTATCCAACAATGAATTGGCTTTTGTGGACAACAGTTGGGAAGTTAGCTGGTAATTTGGGTAAAGATATATTAAAATAATAAGCAAAGAAAAATTTTCTTAAATATTTGAAGCGGTATTCAGAATTACTGAACTTTTAGTGTAGAGATATTGAGAGAATCTGAATGCCGCAGACCTGCCAATAGTTACTAATCCTCATCCCCAACATCACGTCTCACAGATGGAATTCATCTCATTCAGGACAGACAATTTAGCATCTGGTTGAGATACTCACTAGTGTTGTGGGGGTTTGGAAGGATATCAGCCCTGTTAGTTGTGTGTACTTGTACTCACTGCATGTTCTTAGAGTTTAGAGTATTCCAAACATTGCGCAAAGATAAAAACATTTTCTAAGTCATGCTTCTTCCAGCTCAACCACGGCCCATTACAGGACCCCTGGCTGGAAGAAATAGCCAGCGCCAGCCCCGGGTGCTCTGTGGTTGTTGAGAAGGTTGCTCTCTAGGCTGGGGTTCCAGGTAGAGACCCAGGCACCAGAGCTGGAGGCTAACTGACAGCTTCATTCCTCGGAGCCAAGTGGCAGGTTCTTTCTTGAACCCCTTTACGTGTTGCTTGCCCTGGCTCCCCACAGTCTGGGGCAGCTCCCCAGTGGACCTCTGTATCCATAGGAACTTGGAAGGAGGAGGATGGGACCAACTCCAACCTGCTGATCCCTGTGGCTTGCTGGTGAGAGTGCTAGACCTGGTCACCATTCCTCCTCAGTTTGGGATGTCTATACCTGGGCACTCCAGTGGCAAATAGGAGGGTTGAGCGATGTCCTATGCCTGCCCTGGAGTCTGTCCACCTGGGCAACTGCAGCCTCAAATCCTGTGAGCAGGAACTCCTCTCCCGCCCTCCCTGCCAGCAGCCAACTAAAGGAGGCTTTGGAGGAGGTCTCAGGTTAGACAGAAATGGCCATTCCATAGCTGGGAAGAGGTGAGCATGGACGAGTTCAAGGTACTGCAGCCTGTGGTCACCGACTGATCCAAGGCTGATGGGCAGATTCTTCCCTGTGGGGAGATCTGAGCAGCGCCCCGCATGGCTGTCACATTGCAGAATGGCAGAGCTGGCAGCTGAATACTGACTCCCAGAGACATCCAGGTCCTCATCCCTGGAATCTGTAAGTGTGACCTGGAATGGAAGAAAGGATTTTGCAGGTATGATCAAGTTAAGGATCTTAAGATGGGATATGTGAGAAGCCACAGTCTGACTATGCCCTTCACACCCCAGGACAGGCGGGCTTGGCAGGGAAGCCAGGGCACAGATAGGTGACACCTGCTTCATGCTCATTGTTTTCACCTGAAATACGGGATCATTGCTGTCGGCGTTCCCTTCCTCTTTGGGTATTGTTCTATATTATGCAAAACTAGATCTAAAGGCATCTTGGGAAGCTTAAAAGATGTCTCAGCACATTGCTCTCTAAGAACATTTCACCTGCAAATGTGAATCTGTCCAGTGAAACAATTTTCCCACCTGCTGAACCTGCCAGCAGGATTCCTGGAAAAACGTTGCCTCACTCTGGCTTTGTGCTTGTTCTTAGTACAGTGGTACCTCGAGATACGAGTTTAATTCCTTCCGTAACCTTGAGGCGTGGGAAACTATGAGATGCTCCAGTCTCGTTAAACTGGTGGGTCGTGTGCAGCCAGCCGATCCTCGTGATGACTCCTATCTCAAATGTTGCTCGTATTTCAAAGCAAAAATCGCTGGCTTGATGGCTCAGATCTCAAAAATCTTGTATGTTAGGGCACTTGTATCTCGAGGTACCACTGTATTCTGATCACAGCCTTGACTAAGCAGGATAACCTCTAACGAACATCATGAAAAGGAAGAGGTTACATAATCCAAGGAGACGCTCTTAATAGTGTTCTGGTGAAGCCACAGAGCATTGTCAGAGCCCAGGAGGATAAGTCCTCGAGCCAAGGACCCTCCGAAGCTCCCACCACCCAGCGCCCCAGAGAAGGAGGAGGGAAGGTAGGGAAACTTAGCATCCGGCATGTGCAGGGAAACTGCTGCAGATAATTGTTTTCAAAGGTATCTGCTGCTGTGTGTGCATGCTAAGGCTCATATTAAGATTTACTTTTTGTGATACTTAATTTTTCTAATTTCTTAAATGTAGTGTTAGTACCTTTCAAAATAACAAGTATTTGTTTATTGATGTTACAAAGAATTCCAAAAACTGTAATCTAAAATGTATTTGGAAAAGGAAAATGCTGTTATAAAAAAAATCTGCAACTAGAAAATCAGCTCGCTTTGCATTCAAATAAATATTCCCAAGCAGACATGCTTACCCAGGGTGTGAGCAGGGTGCCTCATGACATGTAATAAGGTACAGTGACCAAGCCACCCCTCAGACTGGCCCGGGATTCTGAGGACCACCAGGCAGGGCCCCAGAGCACCCTAGTCCTGGGCTTCACAGTGACTACATCCAGGGGGAAATCACACATCGGCTTCCATTTGGTTCTCATTTCTTCAGGAACATTTGCACAAAAACAAGGACTAAATTAAGAAGCAGAATGATTTCCCAGGACCTTTGAAAAGCAATCCGCGCTACGCTGCCATTCATGGGCCACGCCACCTTTGGTGGCAAGTCAAGGCACTTTCTCTGCATCTGCCAGTCTCATTCTCCTGCAGGCCAACACTGCCAAGTGTTTCGGGAAGTTAATTATTAAATCCTCCCCATTGTTGTTGAGTTGTATGATAGCAAGGGCCCAGGCGCAGTGCCTTATGCTATCTCCCATCTACTGCACATTTAACTACCTTTGATCTTATCACACAGCAGATATAGAACTGAAATAATCACCATTTAAATATATTAGGTTGTTTGACATAGGTACTACACGCAGGAAAATCAATAATGATTATACAATCGCCAGATACAATGTAAACGGCATACCGCAAAGTCTTTACTGTGCGAGATAACATCACAGAAATCCCAACCAGAGTCAATAGCCATTAGTTTTTAAGAGTGGCCACTTGAACTTGTGTGTGTGGGTGTGTGCACTGGAGCCAGGTCACCCATGGCTGGAGCGTCTTAAAATAGATGAGGTTCAAAGAAGTAAAGAGAAGCCCCCCTGACTTCTGAAGAATTGCTGAACTTTTGAAAAGTGAAGTATCATTGGGTTCCATTTCTGTTAAAGCCAGGAGAAGCCCTTTGCATTCTGCTCAATTTTAAAGAAAATTCTAACAGCTAAAAAGACCATGTACAATTATAATTAAATTCCAGTGTCCCAAACACTTATCACAACACAGAGAATTCAACCTGCATGCATTGGCATGTAGCAGAACCCCTAAAAGCTAGAGTTTGGTCCCAACTCCATCTGCTTCTCTCAACTAGGTGGGAGGAGAAAATCATAGGAACATGTCTATTCTGAATCATTTTCTCCAAAGCGGTGGGGTCCTGACATTCTCATCAGTGAATGTTTACCACTGAGTCATTTGGGGAAGAAAATACTTTTCACTCATGAAAGTATCTGCAAGAGTTCCTGAAGCCCAGAGACCTATTGTGGCACCTGGAAGGTCATGAATGGTATGGATTCTTGGCCAACATCAAGGACTTAAGCAATGGATGCAGTGAAATGCAAGCAGTTCTCAACTTCCCAGACTGTTCTCAGCAAAAGAGAAACCACGATGATCAATCTCTTCTGAGTCCTGAAAGCAAGCCTGGAAAGACATGTGCTGATTCCGCTGACATATTGGTCCCTCTTTGCTGTCCAGATGCCATTCCAATAGGCCAACCTTCATGGGCATTAATCAAGGTGGCAGCCAATGTATTTTCCCTCTGCTGAGAGTCAGAAAGAGAGAGAGAGAGAGAGGTGGACAATGTCAGCATTATTCCTCCATTTACATCCACTCTTACCAACAGCTTGGCACGCTAAATCCTAAGCAAATACTACAGGATGAAGAGAAAAGTCCAGCAAAAAAATAGAATGACGCCATTCTCGTCCTCTTAGAAAATTAAAAGCTCTTGGAAAGAACACAGCCATCACTTTATAACCCTTATCCTCTCCCCTCTCCAGCCCAGCTGTCAAATTTACTGTTTAAGCTTTTCTTTGTAATCACACAATTATGCACTTCATCACCTTCCCCACCCCCATCATTCCATCTAATGGTTTTAAAGGCAAAGGAAATTACTTGTCCTCGCAGCCAGCACTTGACACTTTTATGGGTCATTTGTAATGAAGCTATTCTTCGGCTTTAATGGAGACCTTGATTCCGACCACTGTGAATAATTGTCAAAAGGTGATTAATTAAATATTCACCACTCCCCTATAAAATTGATCAACATATTACATTACACTGCTCCAAAAGTTATTTTATTTCTTCATTTGGCTTCAAATTCTATGCATTTAAACAAGCTTTAAAATGGAACCATATAATTTACTACATATTAATTATACATACATCCTGACTAAAGTAAGAAGAAGTGTTTTACACCTTTTTTAACTCTGTAACACGTGCCACCGTTACTCACAGCACCGAGAAGTCCCCGATTGCAGCGAAATGTCTTACACTGTGCTTCCTGCCTGTGTACAGTACAGGGACCTTGGTTAGTGAGGGGTTTTAACTCCTATAAATATGTAGCTCCATGTGAAATAAATCTCTGAGACAAAAAGTGTTATTACCCAGTTTAATTGATATATAAAGTATTGGCTTTTAAAATATTATCCTAGGACAAGACACATTAGTAAACTTTGGGGACCCATCACTTAAAGCAGCAATTGGGGTGAGGATGGAGGATAGGAAAGGGAAATCGCTATACTGGGGATCTTGCTGAAATGAAATAAAGCCATCACTACCCTGCATTGCCAGTTTTGGTTCACTCCAGTTTGGGGCAGTTTGAGTAAATAAGTACAAAATCTTCCTAGTCTTTCTTGCTTACATTTCGCCACAATGTCTGAGCCTCGCTAGTCATGGAGTGCCAGATGAGCAGAGGTTTACAGAAAAACTAAAACTTCCCACTGTAAGCATTAAACTCAATTCCAGAGATGCCCAGGAGGCCCAGTAATAAAACCAAATGTTATTACCAACGAGGAATGAATGTGACATCATGAAGTGTGTTTTTTTTTTTTAAATCTATGGAAGTAAGTAGAGGGAAAAGTATGAAAAATAAAAACAAAAGGAATCCAGTTTGTCTATAAAGCGTGTCTGCCTTTGACCAGGAGTAACAGATAAGGAATGACATGACACAGTAGTGCCTTGGACAGACACTGAACCCTGCCTACTAGTACATGTTCAACAATAATAGAGAAAGCACAGAGCCACTCAGAAGGTTAAACCCTGCAGGCCACCAAGATTTTTAGGTGCACCCCACATTCCTGCTGCTCAGAAGCACCTAGTTCTAAATTCCACCCAGCCTGAGACCCAGATCAAAGTCTGCACTGATTCCAATCAGAGACTTTCTAGAAAGCCTAAGAAGTGGCTCTTTGCATGCTGATTACTGATTTCATTGAAGTACTCAATCAACCGCCCTCCCCCTCCCCTCTTTTTTGTTTTCCAGGCTGCTACAATGTCATTGAGTGAACATTGCAGATAAAAAAAATGATGAGCCAAAAATAATAATATTTCAACTTGAACAAACTTGCTATTTGTAGACTTGATCACATGGATGTGCTGTGGTCAAGATGATTTCAGCAGCGGCTCCAGGAATGAATCCCACAAAGGGACTGAGTTTAATCATCCAATCCCAGACTGTATTGATTTTGGGACTACTTGCAATGACTATATAAATAAGCCATTTCTTTGCAACTGTATCTACAGCCGGTCATGAACCCAAAACCTTCACAACCTGGTCCAAAGTGAATTATGCCCTGCAGAAATAAATTAATAAAACTAACACAGCCAGGCTCCTCCACCAACTTATTTTCATGTTTCAAGAGCTTAAAAATATAAAATCAATAATCATTTAGTCATAAGGGTAAATGAAGCGACATAACATCAAAGTATACCCTTTAGCCATTCAAGTCATCTTAGGTAATTTATCTCATCAAAAGGCAGTGGTAATAATCCTTTCCACTCCGAGACAAGCTGCCACACAGCTGCTGTATTATCCTAGAGTAAACAAGTTGGGAGAAAATATTAAAAATCAATATCTGTTTCCTTCTATCAGACCAGATGGCATCCATCATACACCCACCCCTGTGAAGGTGCCCAGAGTGAGGAAGACAATGAATTAGCAACACAAAACGGAGCTCGGCTCTACAGGGAATGACAGCTGGAATTTCTTTAAAATGCAGCATTTTACAATTGCAAAATTTTGCTGAAATTATAATTATTGGGAGGAAAATCTATTGTAGCCATAGGACATGACAAGGAAGCAATTACCAGCACTGCAAAATAAAAATGCAAACCGCAGCTTTCCATGGTCCCTGCAAGTTATACCAGTTATGCGATTGATTTATTTGATTATTCATTTATTCACTTATTTATTCGTTTGTTCTTTCATTTATGTAGCCTAGTGGTTTCCAGCTATGAAATTCAGGCATCATTCCCTCCAATAGAAGAATTATCACCTTGGCACACTATTGTCACATGTCACCAACTCCCTCCAGGACACTATGTTTTGACAGGTTCTTTCTGATCACAATGGCTCAAGTAGAAAGAGTAGGATGCTAAGTCCCAAGAGATCTGTTTTCCAGGAGAAGGAAGAGCTGTCTTATCCTGGACACCCTAGCAGGTGGCTTTCCTAGTGGCAAACTCAGAGATGTGAGCAGGAACCAACTGAGACATAAGGCCGCTGAGCCTGACATGGAATGCATGGTAGAAAGGGCTGGAAGAACCCTTCCAAGTGTGGACACCCTCCCTATATTACAAGGTTTCCCTGCTTTAAAATCTAGCCTGAATTTTATTATCTCTGGAAAATGGGATGCTTTTGCTGTTCTTAGGGAAAGTCTCATCTCTGTCAAACACACACTCACACACACACACACACAAAAGAGAGAGAGAGAGAGAAATTAAGTACCAGAAACAAACAAACAAACAAACACAAAGTCCCTGAAACAAAATTACTTTCAGGAATGATGGACTCAAGGCTTTGGAACTGAGGTATATATGTCCTCATGAACCATTTCTATATCATATCATTCACCATAAGCTATATTGTTCTTTCCCCCAAAATCTGATGTTGAAATGTTAACCCCCAGTAACTTATGAAGTGACTATTGGGAAATAGTGTCTTTATAAAGAGGTAATTAAAGTTAAATGAGGTGAGAGGATGGGCCCTAATAAGAGGAAGAGATACCAATAATGCCATGTGCAAGCCTAGAAGGGAGGCCTCACCAGAAACCAATCTTGCTGGCACCTTCATCTTGGACTTCCAGCCTCGGAACTTGAAGAAGATGGAATTCTGTGGGTTGAGCCCCCGGCTCTGACATTTTGTTATGGCAGTCCCAGAAAACTAATATAGCATTCCTACAGTTACCTATACTGAAAGCTCAATATGCAGGCTTCCTCAGGATTTTCTCAGTGCATTTTTATACCCCAGATTGTTTCATAAACTCCTATATACTAGGATAAGTAACCCCTTGAAGAGACCCTCAAATAAATCTCTCTCAGAATAAATCCCACATTATGTCAGATTGTGGGTCAATCCTCATATTTTATTCTATAGTAATGTTTTTCTCTTCCTCAGTCGCAGTCACTGAAACATCCCCAGGACCCTGGTTATTCTCTTCCTTAGTTATGCATCCCCAGGTTAAAACCCTATTACCACCAGGTACTCCAACTAAGAACTGAGATAGCACCAGATCATCTCAGATTTACTGGAAGATTATATTTAATCAAAAGACCTAAATCATTTTCACACATATTTTTATTTAGAGATTCATGATTCATCACCTGTCCACCATAGTAAAATTGCTTCTGTTTAACCTAGGTGCCTGCCCTCACATTTTGTTTCTAGCAGATGCGATCTTAGGTCCTGCTCCTTGCTCTATCCCCAAGGAATTCTCTATGTGGATCCTGACTGTTAAGTGATGAATTTCCTACTCTTTTCAGATAATTTTTTTCAGAGAGAGTGGCTGATGAAACACACAGAGCAGAGACTTCCAGGAAGCATACGTACTTCTTGGAAATATAAACCATGAAGCAGGAACCTCTTACACACTCCTGCGGGGCATATCCAGAGCCCTGCACCCTTACAGCTGCCCAGGCAGAGGCTCAGAGAAACTGCTAGAACAGATGAAGAAACCGCTGCCTCCTATGATATCAGAAAATCACAAAAGGAATTGTTGTTATTCCAAGAACCATCTGAACTTGAAACAAGTTGCAAATCCCAGCAGAAGTCTGCAACAATGGGTTCACATTAGCCAACCCATTGAGGCTGCTCTTTCAGCTCACTAGATACCTCCACGAAGCATCTTCACCCCTAATCCCCACTCAGGGAATCTCTCACAGTGGGCACTTATTTGTACTAGTGCTGAGAGGAGAATGATCTCTGTAAAGTTGCACCATTTGTTGACTGTAACTTCTATAGAAATGACTAGTAGCTCTTGTTATCTGCTTGATTCAGAACCTAAGTACAGCCCTTCAGATGGTGAAGAAATATCACATCAGCTTTCACATGGCTCTGCATATCAAATCATCAAGTAGATTACACGTGACACTGACTCAGAGAAAGTCACGTAAAAGCTACCAAACGCCAACCCACACCCTGACTCACAAGGCAGCTGTGAAGGTAGCACATACATGATGGACACCAAGTGCTACCTTGAGCCCATCAATCACGTGAGCCTTCCAAGGGACCCTCAGAAGATGCTCAGTATCTCTCTTTTAGGTAACATTTAATCATCAATGCATTTCTCAATGGGTATTAAAAAGGTGAACTCTTTGAATATCTGGTTTCCAGGAGACTGAAATTTAACAGTACAATCTTTATACACCAGATTTGAACATTTTCATGTTCAAATGTTTTTTTTTTCCATGGCAGATGGGATCTTCAGATCTGCCAAGAGGTTTTAAATATGACTTTATAGAGAGAAATCACTCCATTTCATCTATATTAATCCCATCCTTTTTTTCTAGAAAAGAATCTCTGCACCTCTAATTTGTTGGTGAACTTCTAGCACAGCACATCAAACATAAATACCCAGGCTATGACAATTACTACTTGTATTTAGTAACTGAATATTTGATCAGAAGCAGATCTATGTACTAGACAATATTTTCCACTCATGCTTTTCCTGTCTTTCCTGCTTATGTTAGACTAAACTATTTGTTAAGCAGATTTAAAAACTTGAATGAAATGGACAAATTACAAGAATAACATCTATTTCTAAAACTGAGGCTAGAAAGAATTAACAAATATAAATAAACCTATAAGCTTTTTAAAAATTTTGATCCAGTGGTCAGATACTGATCTGCAGCCTCCTTGTCATCATCACCATCACCCAGTTCAGATGGTATATTTGGTGGGATTAATATAGATGAAAGTGTAATTTATCTCTATAAAGTCATATTTTAAAGCTGTATCTTACAAACTAGGATTCCCACTTAATTCAGTCTATAGAGAAATGTATGCACATGTATCTCATATATGAATGTTAAATTTAGTATTAATTATGGTAGTTCTATGCCTTCCCTCTCCCTAAGCAATCTATTACGTACTTTATACCAAATACACTCATATTATTAGATATAAATGCATGTAGGTTTGGTTGTTTGTGAGGTTTTGGTCATTGATTTATTTTATCTTCAACTTTCTCCATTGATCTTTTCTCACTCTGTACCTAGTAAGATCTACTCAAGACCCAAACTGAACTTCTAGAGTAAAAAATTAATATCTGAAATGAAAAATTGCCAGATAGACTTAGCAGATTAAGGGCCAAAGGAAAGCATAGTTTCAAGGGCAAAGGAAAATTGGAGGGGAGAATTAGCAACTAGGAGAAGGAAAATAATAAAGAATGTATTAAAATAAAGTGTATGAATTATCACATTAATTATTTTGTGTAAATTTTATACCTTTGTAATCAAATAGTCACACTTGAGACAATTTTTGAAAAAGCAACACTTGGCAATAATTAAAAATACATGTGCTTTCTGAACCAGAAATCACAGACCTGGGGCAACGTGGTACAGAAATAAAATTATAAGAATATATGTACAAGAATGTTTGTTTCAGAATCATTGTAAAGAGCCAACAACTAGAAACACTATTATGTCTTTTATTAGGGAAATGGGTGAATCAATTATGGGATGTTACTTTCCTGCCATGGATTATAGTGCAACCATTCAAAACAAATGAAATAAAACTATATACCACAGAGGGAAACACTGGGGAATGTAAAGATATATCAATATAGCCCAGCTGGTGTTGCTCAATGATTGAACATCAGCCTATGAACCAAGAGGTCATAATTCAATTCCTGGTCAAGACATATGCCTGGTTTTCAAGCTCAGTCCCCAGTAGGGAGCATGCAGGAGGCAACCAGTCAATGATTTTCCTTCATCATCAATATTTCTATCTCTCTCTTTTCTTTCCTCTCTGGAATCAATAAAAAAATATATATTTTTAAATATATAGCAATATAATGTATACAGAAAGAAGCACAAAGAGGAAAAAAAAGACTAAACAAATAAACAAAGACTAGAGCCGCAGTGACCTATGGAAAAATATCAAACAACATAATATAAATACACTTGGAGTCACTAAAAGAGCAAGAGTGTCAGAAATATATTTGTATAAATAATAATCAAACATTTAAAAAATTGTTTAAAATGCTAAACACACAGATGGAAGAAACTCATCAAAGACCAATCTGGATAAATGCAAAGAAAACCACACAAGGCAGCCAAAGGTTGGGGGTGGAAATTCATGATGCAGAAAAACAAAGATAGGAATGACAACAGACTTGTCCTGACAATTAATGAAAGCTAGAAGACAATGGGGAAAAAATCTATAAAGTGCTCAAATAGGAAAAAGAGTCAGCCTATTTCTGTGTACAGAAAAATATTTTTCAAAAATAAGGCAAAATAAATATTTTTGCAGACAAATCAAAGCTGATGCAATTTATCATCTGTAGACATTTACTAAAAGCAATGTTAGCTAAAAATCTTCTTCATGTTAAAGTTAACCAATAATAAGTGAAAACTTGGATCTACAAAAGGAACTAAGAAGCCCCAGAAAGTGTAAATATATAGATATATAATCAGATTCTTTTTCTTACTTTTACATTTTTAAAAGAAAATTGGTCATTTAAAGCAAAAATGTAACAGTATATTATGAGGTTTATAGCATATGTTTAAATAAAATGTATGGCATTGAAAAATGGAAGCACACTCTTATACAGGTCCTACATATATATGTAGAAATATAATATATAAAGGTAGACTTTATTGAATTGCATATTGTAAAAGCTAAAAAACACTAAATACTAGCATATATAACTAAAAGAGATATAATTGATGAGCCAATAATAAAGATAAAGTAGAATAACATTTTTTAATTATTAATCTAAAAAAGGCAGCAAGAAGATCAATAAAGAGAAAAATGAGACAATTAACTATGATAGACTTAGTCAAATCATAACCATAGTTACATTAAATATAAAAGATTTAAAATCAACAGTTAAAGGCAGAGGTTGTTGCACTTGATAGAAAAGCAAGGCCCAGCTGTATACTATTTATAAAAAATAAGCTTCAGCCAAAACTGGTCTGGCTCAGTGGATAGAGCTTCGGTCTGCGGACAGAAAGGTCCCGGGTTCAATTCCAGTCAAGGGCATGTACCTTGGTTGCGGGCACATCCTCCAGTAGGAGGCATGTAGGAGGCGGCTGATGGATGTCTCTCTCTCTCTCTCATTGGTGTTTCTGACTCTCTATCCCTCTCCCTTCTTCTCTATTAAAAAATCAATAAAATATATTTTTTAAAAAATAAGCTTCAAATATAAAAACATAACTAAGTTAAAATAAAAGGATGGAAAGAGGTATTTGATGCAAACAGTAACCTAAAAAAGCTGAAATGACTATCCTAGTATCAGATAATGTTGACTTTAGGACTAGAAATATTACTATATAAAGAAGATAATTCATAATAATAAATTTGTCTATTAATCAATAAGATATAACAATCTTAAATTCATATGCTCCTAATAATAGGTGTTTAATTATTTGGGGTAAAAAATCTGCCATAGTGGTATTAAATTGGAAAGAAAAAATAAGAATATATAAATTATATACCCAAGTATTTGGAAAGTGTGAAAAATATGCTTAAATAATCCAGTGAATTGAGAAAGAGAAAATAAATACAAATAAAAGTTCAAAATATTTTAAACTAAATAAAAATAAAAACATCATATAAAATTTTACAGACTACAGCAAAAGCAGTGCTTAGAAGGAAATTCATAGTATTAAATGCTTGTGTTAGAAAAGAAGAAAAGTCTAAAAATCAGTAGTTTAAGACTCCCCTCTTAAAAGTATTAAAAAAGAGATAGAATATCAAAGTAAACCCAAAATAAGAAATGGGGGAAAATAATAAAGATCAGAGTTGAAATCAATGTGATTAGGGAAAGTCTAACAGTAGGGAAAATTAATGAAACCAGATGGTCATTTTTGTAAAATATATTTTTTTATTGATTTCAGAGAAGAAAGAAGAGGGAGAGAGAAATACAATAATGAGAAAGAATCATTGATTAGCTGCCTTCTGCATGCCCCCTACTGGGGATCAAGCCCACAACCTGGATCTGTGCTCTTGACTGGAATTGAAGCACAGACACTTCAGTCCTCAGGCTGACAGTCTATCCACTGAGCCAAATTGGCCAGGGCCAGATGCTCATTTTTTTTTAAATATATTTTATTGATTTTTTTACAGAGAGGAAGGGAGAGAGATAGAGAGTTAGAAATATCGATCAGCTGCCTCCAGCACACCTCCTACTGGTGATGTGCCTGCAAACAAGGTACATGCCCTTGACCAGAATCGAACCTGGGACCCTTCAGTCTACAGGCTGATGCTCTATCCACTGAGCCAAACTGGTCAGGGCAAGATGCTCATTTAAAAAAAATCAATAAAATTCATAAATCTCTGGTTGATTGAACATGAAAAAAGAGAAAATATAAAATATCAATATCAAGAATCAAGGAGGACTGCCATTGCCAGTATTTTCAGTGGTTAGAGCATAAGCTTGCACACCTAAGGATCTCAGGTTTGATTCTGAGTCAAGGGCATGTACCTCAGTTTTGGGTTCACTCTCCATTCTTGGTTGGGAAGTGTGTAGGAGGCAACCAGTCAATATGTCTCTCTCACATCTTTTTTTTTTTTTGTCTCTCTTTCTCCCTCTCTCCTCCATCCTTGCCATTATCTCTGAAAAACAATGGAAAAAATATCCTCAAGTGGGGATTAACAACAACAACAAAAAGAACCAAAGAGGGCACATTACTACAGATTTCATAGACATTGAAAATATGATAAGGAAGTATTATAATGAGCTTTATGCCAACACATTCAACCACTTTGTTAAAATGGAGACATTTCTTGCCCTAGTTTGTTTGGCTCAGTGGATAGAGTGTTGGCTGGCAGACTGAAGGGTCCCAGGTTCAATTCTGGTAAAGTCACATACCTCTGTGGCAGGCTCTATCCTGGTCAGGATGCGTGTTGGAGGAAAGCAGTGGATGTATCTCTCTGATATCAATATTTCTATGTCTCCAACTCCCTCCTACTTTCCCTAAAAATTAATGGAAAAATATCATTGGGTGAGGATTAATAAAACATGAAGACTTTTCTTGAAAAGTATCAAATATCTATAATAAAAGCCTAATATGCAAATTGACCAAATGGCCAAACAGCAAAACAACCATCAAGAATCCCCTTCCAGATGATGCTGAGACTGCAGCCACAGGATCCAAACAGCGGCCATGGTGGCAAAGGCCTACTCATGCATGAATTTTATGCCTCAGGCCTCTAGTAAGAAATATTTAAAAATCTGAGTAGGTCCATGTTGGCCTAAAAATTAAATTTGTATTTTAAAATCTTCCTACAAAGAAAATTCCAGGCCCAAATGACATCGGTGATAAATGTTATCAACATTTTAAAAAATTAATAATAATAATAAATTAACACAATAATAATAGACAAAATTTTTCAGAAAATAGAGGAAGAAAATACTATGCAATTAATTTTCTGAGACTAGAACTACCTTGATATTAAGACACCAAAACCAGATAAAGACATCATAAAGAAAGAATATTAGTAAATTAAATCAGTAAAAAAGAGAAGTAAAAGAAAATATATTGTGACCATGTGGCCTTCATATTAAAAATTCAAGATTAACTTAACATTTCAAAAACTGAGCATTATTACCTCAATAGATGGAGAAAAACATTTGACAAAATTCAACATTCATTCTTGATTAAAACTCTCCACAAACTAAAGGAAGCTGGAAATGTTCCCAAACTAATAAAGACCATCTGAGGTTAACCTACAATTACATCATATTTAACAGGGAAGGACTGCATGCCTTTCCCTGGAGATTAGCAACAGGCTAGGGTGCCTGTCCTCACAACTCCTAGTCAATATTCTATAGGTTCTAAGAGAATAAGGCAAGAAAGAAAGCAAACTCAATACAGATTGCAAGAGAAGAAATAAAAGTGTCTTTATTTGTGAATAACATAATCTTATATGCAGTAAATCCTTAGGAATTTACAAAAGTTTCTAGAATTAAGAAATGAAGTTAATAAGGTCATATAATGAAAAGTCAATATTCACAATATTTAATTCTATTTATCTATGCTAGCAATAAGCCATTGAATAATGAAACCATTAAAATATCTATCAACAACTTAAAAAACATTATGTGGGAATAAAAATGTCAAAATATATAGAAAACTATGTAGTATTGCTGAGGAATATAAACTAAAGAGACCTATGGCAAAATATATCATATTCATCGATTGGAATAATTAATATTGTTATAGTAGCAACTGTCCTCCAATTAATTACTACAATATGAATTTATTGCAATACGAATCAAATTCCCAATGGGTGTTTTTTATAGAAAATGTCAGATTGATTCTACAACTTATAGGGAATTACTAGAGGCCTGATGCACAAAGATTCGTGCAAAAATGAGCCTTCCTTCCCCTGGCTACCGGTACCTCCTTCACTCCAGCCCAGAGCCGCCCTTCTGCTTCCCACGATGCCTAGAGGCCTTGAGCCGCTGGGGGGTGCAGAACACCTGCATCTTCAACACTGCCCTGCCCTAGGCCACTTGGCACCTGCATACGCAAATCAACCCACCATTTTTCTTGGGTTAATTTGCATATTCACTCCTGATTGGTTGGTGGGTGTTGCAAAGGTACAGTCAATTAGCATGTTACACTTTTATTAGTGTAGATAAAGGGCCTGGAACAGCCCAAACTGTTTTAAAATAGATTTGAGATGGAGAACTTAGTCTAAGTTCCAAGTTTATTACAGTAATAAAGTCCATTTGGTATCAACATTAAAATAGACATGTAGATCAATGAAACGTAATAAATAATATAGAAATAGTTGCACACACAAGTGGTCAATTGATTTCTTACAAAGTTGATAAGGTAAGTCAAGTGGAGAAATGTCAGTATTTTTAATAAATGGTACTAGGACAACTGGATATGAAATTAAAAATTAAAAACCCCACACATGCTAAACACAAAAATTAACTTGAAATGGATTAGATCTACATATAAAATTATAAAAATTCTCAATGAAATAATAGAAAAATTGTGACAATGAGGCAGGGAAAGATTTCTTAGGAAGTAAAAGCATACACCCCATAAAATAAAAACTGAGAAATTGAATGTCCACAAAATTAAAAAGATATAGTGGGAAGATACTAAAAAATGAAAAGGCATGGCATAAGCTGGAGAAAATATTCACAAGGTTTTATATCAAAATTATACAAAAGAACTCCTATAATTCTGGACAGCACACACTGATTGTGAGGAGGGAAAATATGGTTGAGGTAGGGATCTGTAGTGGTTGAGTGGTGGTCCCTTGAAATATATGTTTATGTCCTAACCCCAGAACCTGTGAATGGGACCTTATTTGAAAAAGGGTCTTTGCAGATGTAATTAAGTAAATGATTTTGAGGTGAAGTCTTCTTAAATGAAATAATAAATACCCTTATGCTAATAAGACATAGAAAAGAAGACAGGAAAAATATGGGGACCAGGTAAAAATGGGGGCTGAGATTGGAGCATTTCAGCCACAAACTGAGATTGCTCATGGTTGCAAACAATTACCAGACACAGGAAAGAGAGGGAGGTAAAACAGATCTTCCCCTGGAGCATGGACCTACTGACACCCTGATCTGGGACTTCTGGTCTCCAGAACTATTGTGTTAAACTGCCCAGTTGGTGGTAATTTGTTACAAGCAGCTAGATTTTTATCAATAATCTTGATTTTTAATAGGAACAATGTATTCATGTGTGTAAATAAAATATCAAACCCCATTTGTTTTAGTTTAGACTTGGTTCATCTGGGAAAGTCAGAAAACCAGAGCAGCAGTGGCTGAAGGCAAGTTTGGATGTGTTTCAGACTGCCCCAGGAAGTGTAGGAGTCTCATGGGTTCTTTCTTGTACTCCCATATGTGGACAAAGTATCTCCTCAGCTCCAGACAGGAGAAAGGGATAAGGGACTGAGGAGGCTATGTCTTCTGATTCTAAGGGTTGCTGGAAATCAACCCATCCATTCTGCTTACATGTTATTGGCCAGTACTCAGTCATGTGACCATACATAACTGCAACACATTCTGGGAAATGTAGTCTTTATTCCAGGTGACCATATATTCAGCTAAAATCCAAGGCAGAGGCAACCCAAACACAACCAAGAGGTTCTCTAATGTAGACAGCTTCAGTAAAGCCCTCTAAAACTCAGTGAAGGGACAGCATGCCATTCTGGATGCTGGGCTTTTATATATATAGATTAGTTTTTGAAGTCTACATAAATGATTATAACTTTTGTGAATGATCAGTTTTCTTTCTCTCTTTCCAACATGTTTGCCTTCTGTTTGATTTCCTATCTCTATTGCACTAGCTAGACCTCTAGTGTATAAATGAAATAGAAGCGTGGAAAAGCTGTCTTTGCCTTGTCCTGACCTTAGTTAGAAAGTGCAACCTTTCCTCACTAGGTATGATGCTGTTGTTAAGTTTTGACAGTGTCCTTAATCAAAGTGAGAAAGTTTCCCTCTATTTCTAGGTTGTTAACAGTTTAAAAATCTATAATAATAAAAATATAATATGCTAATTAGATCAGATAGCCAAACAACCTTCTGGACTTCATTCCAGTTGTCCTTCCTGATGAAGTTGCATGTTGAGGGCTGAGGCACAGTGGCTAGAGGCACTCAGGCAAGAAGGCAAGTGCTTAGAGGTGATCAGGGAGATAGGTGAGTGGTTAGGGGAGATCAGGCAGGCATAAGGTGAGTGGTTAGGGGTGATCACACAGGCAGGCAGAGTGTTTAGGGGCAATCAGGCAGGCAGGTGGTAATCAGGAAGGCAGACAGAGTAGTTAAGAGCAATCAGGCAGGCAGGCAGGTGAGCGGTCAGGAGCCAGCAATCCCAGATTGTGAGAGGGATGTCCTACCGCTGATTTAGGCCTGATCCTGCAGAGATCAGGCCTAAACCAGCAATCAGACACCCCCTGAAGGGTCCTGGATTGTGAGAGGGTATAAGACAGTCAGAGAGACAACCTCCTCCCCATGCACGAATTTTGTGCACCACGCCTCTAGTATAAGAATATAAGTTCTTTGGTTTATCTCTTCTCCTCCATCCCTGCCCCCCGCCATCAACTCTGAGATATGTCAGTCTGTTCCATGCCTCCATGCCTTAGGTCTTATTTTGCTGGTCAATTCATTTTGTTCATTAAAGTCCACAAATAAGTGAGATCATGAGTATCTTTCTCTCATTCAGCATAATAATCTTCATGTCCATCCATGCTGTCTCAAAGGGTAAGAGGTCCTTCTTTTTTATAGCTGCAGAATATTTCATTGTGTAAATGTAGCACATGTTTTTTATGCATTCAGTGGTGTTTGGGCTCTTTTCAAATCTTAGCTGTTGTAAATGATATTACTATGAACATAGAGGTGCATATATTCTTTCTGATCAGTGTTTTGGGAGTTTAGGAATATATTTCCTGAAGTGGGATCACTGGGTCAAATGGCAGTTCCATTTTTAATTTTTTGAGGAAACTCCATACTATTTTTCATAATGGCTGAACCAGTCTGCATTCCCATCAGTTCATCATTGATGACCCCGAGGTTTCCTCTCATCATCTTTCAAGTATGCAGAAGAACAGGTTACTCCTTCTAGGATTTATAGTTTGTTATCAGTTTTATTTTTGAAAGTGTCACAGTGTCTTCACTGATGACATAAGCATGGTTCCTCACCTGTACTGCAATCTCCTTTGCTGTTGGAACAAATAACATTTCAGTGGGCGTGTATCTCAGAGCTTGGATTTTCAAGCTTGTGCTTGAGTAGTAGCATGAGGACCTGGATCTCTATCTCAAGAATTTCCTGTTGGTGTTGCTGGTGGAGGTAGAAACATCTTTGTGCAGTGTGCCCTGGAATCCAATCAGTGCAAAGCTGGAGTTTGTCTTTGTGATAAAGTCCCACTTGTTTTTATTATAGAGTCAGTAAAGACCAAGTAAGCAATGGGCTAGAGAAGGGGCAGGTATAGGGTCAATGTTGGATGAACTGGAGGATGAACTGAGGCGATGAGAAATATCTGGTATTAGGAAGACACAAATCTAGTATGACTTTGGCAGGAGAGTCTGAATAATATATTGGTTTTCATTTTGTTTTGTTTTGTTTTTAGGTAATGAGAAGAGCTAGGGAGAACAAGAAACAGGGCAAATGATTAGAAGTCTATTTTATCAATAGCCATGAGAATGTTGAGGTTATGACATTTGAACAAAAAACAGATAGAGAGATGTGGGTACAGACTTCCAGATTCATGGGGAGAAGAACATAGATTCTTGTTGTATTTGTTTCAAGTGTCTGATGAAAAAAATGACCACAAATGAGGTGGCTTAAGATAATGGGAACTTACTGTCTCCTAACTCTGGAGGAGAAGCCTGAAGTCAAGCTCTTGGAAGGGCTGTGCTCCCTCCTGAGGCTCTAGGGCGAGATCCTTAGGTCCTTCTTATCTCCTTCAGCTTCTGGTACCCCTCCCCCCTCTGTACCCATGTACTTTCCTGGGCTCACAGCTGCCTCTTTCCAGTCTCTGCCTCGGTCTTCACATGGCTTCACCCTCTTCTTGTGTTTCCTTTTCTTAGAAAGACACCCATCCTTTGATTTAGGCCTCCCTAATTTAGGCTGATCCTTACCTTCATCACATCTGCAAAGACCCTCTACACAAGGTCACATTCACAAGTTCTGGATAGAGGTATCATTTTTTGTTGCTATCATAGAAGGTGCAGTTTTCAACCAACTACATATGTAGAAAAGACATATTTTAATTGCAGATGTAATTAATTATATATTAATACACCACTCTAGAAGAGAATAGTTATCAACTGCTTTCCAAAATTCAGGAGAGATGCTGCCCCCAGGAAGGCAGACCCAGTACAACCTCATAGACAAAACATTCACACCAAGAACAAAACAGCTCTGATTCTCTGAAGGGACAGGGTAGGTCATCCTGCTGGAAAGGGCAGTTGGCAAGCCAGGCATGCTGGTCTCTGGTCTTCTCTGACTTCCTAATATTTATTCTTCTGAGATCTCTGATGACCTTGTTCTCCTACCTTCCATTCCCTGGGTCCCCATGCTGCTCTGTGGTTGCCAAACTCAAATCTCATCTCCTAAAGCACGGCCCTCTCTGTGCCTCGGCTGTGGAAATGCTCCTTAGCACTTCCTGTTTACAGTGCCCTGACCCTCAGGCTGGTAGTGAGGATCAGGCCTAAATCAGCAGTAGGACATCCCTCTCACAATCTGGGATTGCTGGCTGCTGACCGCTCACCTGCCTGCCTGCCTGATTGCTCTTAACCACTCTGTCTGCCTTCCTGATTACCACCTGCCTGCCTGATCTCCCCTAAACACTCACCTATCTCCCTGATCACCTCTAAGCACTTGCCTTCTTGCCTGAGTGCCTCTAACCACTGTACCTCAGCCCTCAACATGCAACTTCAACTGGAATGAAGTCCAGAAGGTCGTTTGGCTATCTGATTTAATTAGCATATTATATTTTTATTATTAAAGATTTTTAAACTGTTAACAACCTAGAAATAGAGGGAAACTTTCTCACTTTGATTAAGGACACTGTCAAAACTTAACAACAGCATCATACCTAGTGAGGAAAGGTTGCACTTTCTAACTAAGGTCAGGACAAGGCAAAGACAGCTTTTCCACGCTTCTATTTCATTTATATACTAGAGGTCTAGCTAGTGCAATAGAGATAGGAAATCAAACACAAGGCAAACATGTTGGAAAGAGAGAAAGAAAACTGTTCATTCACAAAAGTTATAATCATTTATGTAGACTTCAAAAACTAATCTATATATATAAAAGCCCAGCATCCAGAATGGTAGAACAACAAGAGTGACTGATAGCTATGATGTGCACTGTGGCAGCCAACCAGCCTAATCTGGGCCCTAATCATTCCCCCACCCCCTCCACCCAGCCCTACTCCTTATAAACCCCTAATACCCTGATCAGGGGCAGGGCCAGCTGCCAACCACCCATGGCCCCTCCCTCTGGCTGGCCAGACCCCACCTGTGCATGAATTTGTATACTGGGCCTCTAGTATAATTAATAACTGAAGTTAGCAGGATTGCAGAATAAATAGCAAATATACAAAAATCACTTGTACTTTCATATACTTACAGTAAATAACTTGAAATTATACTGCAAAAAATTAATTCCAGTAGCTTAAACAAAGAATAAAGTGTGTAATAATCACAGATTTTTAAATGACCACAAGAACTGAACAGACACTTCAAAAAAGATGTGTGGATGAGCAACAAGCATGTGAAAGGATGGTTAAGGTCATTAGTTGTTTTAAAAATTCTAATTAAGCCACAATGAAATACCACTCTGTTCTGAAACATACCTGTGGGATTTTAATTCATGGAGGTGACTGAGTGCCAACTTGGAGAGGTTATGTCATTTAAAGAAGAATATATTACTCACCTATCCTAAAAGAAAGAGAGCATGCCATGCAGTTTTTGGTCAGCAGGCAGAAGTAGGAATGCAGAGAGGGCCTAGGCCAGAGATTTTATTGGCAATCTTGTAAGAAAGCAGGGCTGGGCAGACTCAACAGTTTAGAACTGGCTAGTTTGAACAATTCTGGTGGGTTTTGAGGCACAGGGGTGATCTCTAGCTGCTTAGGGGTGATTTAGGACCGGGCAACATTAGTTTGGTGTGTGAGCCTCAGATAAGAAGGTGAGAGTATATACAGGATTGATAGTTTGCATATACAAGAGTGCTTCTGGCCAAACCTTTTGCCCTAAGAACTGGCCAGCCCTGGGAGGGACCTATCTCCGTTAGGCCTTCCTTAAAGTAAAAGAACAATACAGAAATATACCCTAGGAGAGTTGCTCATGGGTCATTGTGTCTGACTTGAATTTGTTCAGCTTCCTCCTGTTTGTACCACAGTCCCCTCAGAGCATGGACACTGAGGTAGCTCCTGGTTTTGCATCTTCACAGGATGCATCTCCATTGTCTCCTTGTCACGTGCCTCTCTTCCTGTTCTCAGAGGGGATCAGGTATCATATATTATGGACCTCACATCTATTTATCCCTTGAAAATCTCTAAAAAAACAAGGTCAAGGAACTAAACACTCCCAATAGCACAAGGACCCTTCTTGTTGCTTTTATAAACAAGCCCACCTCCCTCTTGCCACCCACAACTCCCCTGCTCCCCCACCATTGCCTCTAAGCCCTGGCAAGCACAAAATTATTCTCCATTTCTAAAAGTTAGTAATTTTAAAAACATTCTATGAGCAGAATTGTGACACACACACACACACACACACACACACACACACACACACTCACACAATTCCTTTGGGATTGGTTTTGTCCCTCCTCCTTCCTCTCTGGAGAATCATTTAGTTTGTGTGGACCAATAGCTCCCTTCCAGCCCAGCTGAGCAGCAGTTCGACCCTTGGCCCACTAGAGGACCTTGAGGTGGGTCCCAGTCTCTGTCTATTTCAGATAAAGCTGCTGTGCATGGTTTTGTGTAAACACGTTTCTATTTCTCTGGGACCAATGCCCAAGAATGCAATCGCTAGATTGTAGTTGCAAGTTTTATAAGAAACTGCCAAACAGCTTTCCAGAGTAGATGTACCATTTCATACTCCCACCACCAATGTATGAACGATCTAGTTTCTCTGAATTTTCATCAGCCTTTGATGTAGTCACTATTTTGTGTTTTTATTTTAGCCAATCTGATAGGAGCATATATTTTATTGTGGTTTCAATTTGCATTCCCTTGATGTCTAATGATGTTAAAAATCATGTTATATGCTTATTTACCATCTGTATATCCTCTTTGGTGAAATGGCTTTTTGTGTCTTTTGCCCAAATTCTAATTGGATTGTTTTGGTTGTCTTGTTTTGTTGAGGTGTGAGTATTCTTTATATATTCTAGATACTAGTCCTTTGTTGGATACAGGATTTGCAAATATTTCCTCTCAGTCTGCTACTCTTTTTTTTTTTTTCCATTCTCTTAGCAGGATCTTTCCCAGAACAGAAGTTTTAAATTTGGATGAAAAACAATTTATCAAGCTTTGCTTTTATGGACTATGCTTTTGGTGTCTGGTCTTTTGTCTAAGCCTAGATTTTGAAGATTTCCTCTTATATTTTTCTAAACATTTTAAATTTTTACATTTAAGTCTGTGACCCATTTTTAGTCAATTATCATCTAAGATATAAAATTTGGGTTGAGATATTTTTGTTTGTGGGATTTTTTTTTTTTCTTATGGAAGTCCAATTGTCAAGAAAACTAACTTCCTGGACTCACTTCTGTTCCAAGGTTCTACATGTCTGTCCCTCCACCAACACCACGCTATCCTCTCTTAACTCCTGGAGCCACAAAATGTCTCGAAATAGGGTAGAAAGATTCCTTAGCCACTGGCAGAAGCAATGGTGCTCTTCTTTCAGCCTGGCTCTGAACAGGTTAAGGAACAGAATGGCCCACAGGGACCATGTAGTCATGTAATGAGGCTTGGCTGCAGGACTGGGCCTCAAGGCCTCTTCCTCTGTGCAAGGCCTTCAAATAGAATTGTATTTGAAGTTCAGGATTTCTCTGGCTGCAGCGGGGAGGATGAGGGCAGAGAGTGAATTGGTTCTAGAAAGTGCTAAGGGGTCAAAAAGCTTGGCCTTTTATTCTGAGAGAGAAGAGATGTGAGGGGAGGATCTACCACAAGCCTGGAGCCCTCCTTCTTCACCCCTGCCTCTATTTTCTTTTCCTTTCCAGACTGTGTTCTCCCCCTCTTCTCAGGCTTTTTTTTTTTTCCTTCTCAGTCTTTCCACAGCCATTCTTTCTAATCTTGATTTGCATGCATAAAATATGTTTACTGTGATCTAAAGAGAAGGTGCAGAATTCTACACGAATAAAGGCACGTCACTACCCCCCCCTTCTCGCCCCCAGCCCCCAGCCCAGAGTGGTGCAGGTGGCCTAGCTGCATCAAGCACTGTCCTTCTCTTCCTGGAGCCTCTGTGTATTTTCCATGAAAAGAGCGAGTGACCAGCCCCAGCACTCGGTCCAGGACACTTGTCTCTTCCTGCCATGCTTTGAATAATGGCACAAGGACATGCACACAAGAGACTATGAGTTTAAAGGTCTAGACTGCAGATCCAGGATTCTGTTTATGTTTTTTGAAGGGTGGGGTAACAGAGGGAGGAAGGAAGAAATGAAGAATGCAAACCTTTAAGATTTGTTGTTGTTGTTGTTTTTTAAAGAAAGAACTCCTAAATTCGATTACACGTCTGTCCTAGGACAGTCCTTTCAAATGCCAGTACTTATTTTCTGTTTTAATTTTTAAGACAGAATATTTCACACACTAGAAATACGTAGAATGACACAATTCCAAGTAATCATCAACCAAGTTTCATACTCATTACCATTTTTTTGTCATTTATTTCAGGTATATTTCTCAGAAATGAAATATTACTGATGAAACTGACAACCCTCCTCTCCACAACCCTCCTCAAGGGCCCTCAGTGTGTCCAAAGGGGGAGAAGGTCCTTCTACTTCTTAGGACAGCCCCCTCCTCCGCACCGGTAAATAGCACAGTCTTGTTTGTACACTTCCAACATCAGTACCATCGTCTCTGCATCCTTCTTTCTCATTATTATTAGGTTTGCCACCCAAATTTACACTCTCGGGACTTATTCGTGTTGAGACAAGTGGAGCTGCTTCCCTCACTCTCCGCTCAGGGGAACAGAATGTATGCACTGTGCCCCATTCTTCACTCAGGCCTCCCCTGCTTGCCATTCAGGAGGTGTCCGGTCTTGCACTTTGCACACAATGCTGCCGGCGCTGTGCCTGGCATTTCCTCCGCGGTGGACAATGAGCCCAGGAGTTGCAGGGTGACAGGAAGCGGGCATCTCCTGATCTTTCGTTTGTTGCCACACGTCTTCCCAACTTCTTCCAGGCCATTTAAACCAGCGCAGCCCCGGAGAGAGCGGCCTGGCTCTGCACACCGGGGAACCGGGACCAGGACCAGGCTGATGTCAGCGAGCGGGTGCCCAGTGGCATCTTGCATATTGTCTGGAAATTTCCCCACCACCAGTGAGTGTGCGCAGCTTAGGCAAGAGGGTCTGTGCCTGTCCCTGACCCACTTTCCATCTGGGGTCTTGTCTTCACCGTCTGTCAGAATCCTCCGCGATTCTGCCCGGCAGTCTTTGGCGTCCGTAAGGGCTGCACATGTCTTCCCTCGGAGTCCGTTTCTGTAACTTACTTTCTGTTCAACTTGAGTTTTTACTTTAAATACGGTCAAATTTGTCCAAGTTTAAAAAAGGGAGTGGGGGAGAAAGACACCACACCCTTTCCTTACCTACACCATCCCTGGCGTGCCAGAGGGTGCCAGGGGGTTCGGGAAGCGGCAGGGGGCAAGGGCGCGCCACCACATGCTGCAGAACCGGTGGTCTGGGGGGCTCAAAGCGAATCAGTGTCGGCCGAAGGATGTGAAACACGGCCTCGCACAAACGCTCTAGAGAGCCTCGCTCGTTGGATAAACGCAATTGTCAAAAGACGGGAGGAAACCTTCCTTCTCCAGCGTTTTCTTGCGAGCGAGGAGTCCTACCTGCTCCCGCCGCCGGGCAGAGCGGCCTCCGCCGGCCTCGGGGGCCTCCCGGGCGCGCACACGGGGCAAGTCTCCGCGGCCACCTCGGAGGAGCAGCTGCCAGAGGGGCGGAGGGCGGAGGTGAGCTAAGTTCTTCCAGAGACTGTCTTGCAGAAACACTTTCAAAAAGAAAAAGAAGGAAAAAAAAAAAAAAACCTCACAACTCTTCCTCTGTTTCCACGCGCCCGGAATAGCTGCAGCGGCGCCGCGCGGACCTCCCCTGGTAGCTGCGCGCGCCTGTGTCGGTCGCTCTGTCTGGGGGTCCGGGCCTGCCCAAGGGTTGGGTGCGCACGTGAAAAGGCTGAGCACGTCTAACTGTCCCCCTTCCAAACACCCCGCAGGCGGAAAACAGCGCGCTCGGGTCTTCGCCACTGGGGAAACGTGTCTCCTGGGACTCCGATCCCTGAAAAGAACTCTAGCCTCTCCAGACCCAGCCCGCCGGTCCCCCTTTCTCCTTCTCCCGGAGCTCCAATGCCCCCTCTCAGTCCTGGGCAGCCGACGCCGGCGGGGCCCATGTGGACCGGGAGCTCGGGGTCAGGGCACGCGGGTGCAGCGCTGCCGGGAAACTCGATTAAGGGGCGAGGAGAGGAGCGGCGGGAGGAGGAGAAGGGCGGAGAAGGGAGAGGCCGGAGAGACAGTCCTGGAGACGAGGAGAAAAGGCGAGAGGAGGATTCTCTGGGCGCAGCGGGGAGAGACCCTTCAGGGTGCAAGTTGGAGGCGGATCGTCGGAGGAGAGGCTGGGAGGGGTGCGCTCACTAAAGAAACGGGCAGGGACGAGTCAGCTAGGAAGAGATCCCACAGTAATTATGAGCTACAGAGTCAGTTAAGTGGGGAGGAGCCGTGGACGTGAGGACGCTGGTCTTAGAACCTGAAGGAGCGCGCCCGGTGTCCAGGGACCCGGCGCCCCGACACTTCCCCGGCCTCCCCAGCTCTGGGTCCCCTCGAAAGGCCCCAGGCGCTACCTTAAGGACTCAGGCCTTTGGGCTCCTTTTAAAACCTCTGAGCTGGGTTCCCATTTGGGGTTCCAGGACAGGAGCGGCCGGGGCCCCACAGTCTGTTTGGGGAGGGGAGGTGTCTCCTCTGAGCAAGTTTTCCAGGCGCAAGCTGCAGCATGTGATACCACAGTGTTCGAGCCCCTAAAAAATATGCTCAAGGAATGCCAAGAGTAAGGAACGCCATGCTTGAAAGAAACTTTTAATTTGGACTTAAATTTTGTACAATTTATAAATACATTCTCTCTCTCTCTCTCTCTCTCTCTCTCTCTCTCTCTCTCTCTCTCTCCCTGTCTTTCTCTCTCTGTGTGTGTGTGTGTGTGTGTGTGTGTGTGTGTGTGTGTGTTGGGGAGGGGGTGGAGAGAGAGAGAAAAGAAATTGCAGAACCACACTTTTCACTCTCATTGCCTTTTCTTTTTTGCGGTCACGCCCTCTACAAACAGCTAGGAGGATCTTGGGACCAAAGGGGCCTTCATTGGGAATGCAGTCAATTTGATACATTGAAATTACTCATATTTTAAATGTTACCTCCTAACCCAGGTGAACTCTTATGTATTCATCTTAAAAAAAAACACAAAACTTTTATTAGTGGTGGGGGGATCAACCCGGGGAAGAGAAGACATATGTAATACTTCAAACAATAAAAAAATACTTTTATTGATTTTTTTAGAGAGAGAGGAAGGGGAGGAAGAAAGAGATAGAAACACTGATGGGCTGCCTCCTGCAAGCCAGGTACTGGGGAAGGAGCCCTCCTACAAGCCAGGCATGTGCCCTGACCTGGAATCCTACGGGTGACCTCTTGGTGTGTGGGTCGAAGCTCAACCATTAAGCCATATCGAATGGGCTATGCATTAAATCTTCATTGACAAGAAAAAAAACAAAAAATCAAAAATTACACGCCCTCAAATATTCACCAAACTTACAAAAAGTCCAGCGAAGGTTAGGGCCATAAGACAAAGATCGTACGCGGAGTGCGTTTTATTGCAACGCCTGATGTAACTGTTCTTCCCGGGATTATAAACCTAAGTGGAAAGGGGTAGGTCGCGCGCCCGGGCAGGGGCGCCCGCCGCCCGTCGGTGGCCTGGAACGTTGCTGGGGCCACCGCAGCAGGGACGAGGCCTCAGCCGCGGGCCACAGCGCCCCCTCGCCGCCCGCGCGCACGACTTCGGGCCCGCGCCGCTCCGGCCTCCCCGCGCGGCCAGACAGCCGGGAAGGTCCGCGTCTGCAGAGCGCCCGGGCCCGCGACTGCCGCTTTCCCGGTTGGCCCTGAAGTCCTGGCCGCGTTCCTGGCGTTTCTCAGCGCCCGGCCTCGTGGGGAACTCGGCTTCTTGAAACGCGCACGTCCACGCCGCCTGGTCCTCAGTGCAGCGACCACTGTGGGGACAAGAAACAAAAACGTGACCAAGTTAAACTCCTGTTTTAAAATGCATTCACGGGGGGAGGGGAGGGCCCATCCTCAATCTGAGGGTGCACACGACCCACGCAACTGTGAAAGCTGGAGCTGTCAAGGGAGTCCCTCGGTTTGCCTCTCTCTCGCCTGCCCGATTTCTCCCATTCCAGCTCGGAGGAAGCAGTAGCCAAGGACCAGACAGACGGTCCCACGCTCTCCGCACCAGCAGCGCGTCCAGGCCCCTGCTCCCAGGCGGCAGCGCTCCCCGCAGTGACCGGACACGCAGTCCGAGCGAGCCCAGGCCACCCTCGCAGGTGGCCGTGCCAGGAGCCACTGAGTCTGGCCTCCACACTTGACGCATGTCTTTTCGATTGATTTTTTTTCAAAGAGAAAGCCAAGCCAGCTTTAATCTAAGAAAAGGAAAAGTGATTTTACAAAATCAGGGAGCTTTAAATCGAAACCGAGTTATATATTCCAGTAACAATGCAGACCGTGAGTTTTAATGTCTCTGCGTAGGCATTTTAATTTGCTACAGTCACTACCAATAAAAACGGCATGTAGTGCGATTTGACTGTTTAATAGTGCAAGGTAGACGGTTTTTATTAGTAGCAGGCAGCAGTATGGAAAATTTAGATTTCGGTGGAGGAGTGTAATTGCTGGGGGAAAAATACACTCAGGAAGAGGCTGTCTTTGGAATCAGCAGCACACTGAGCGGAGCGGGAGCAGGCGGTGGTTGCTGGAGACCCGCCCTGGGTGACGGAGAGACCCTCCAAAGCCACGTGCACTTGTCTGGTTAGATATTTAATTGATGTCAAAATCGACTGTATTCCCAGCTTAAGCTCCTGCTCCAAACTGGGGATGTTTTTGTAATAATTCGCTGTTTTCTTTTCTGCCCGGAGGCGGAGACGGAGTGGGGGGGGGGAAGGGGATGGGTAAGGGGGGGCAACCCCAAATGCTAATGAAACCACAGCAGGAATTGGTCTTTAGAAATGGAAATTCTCAAGGCCAGTCTTTCTAGAAGATAAAAAGTTAGACCTGATTTTCTTCACTGAAACTATTTAATTGGAAGCAAATTGAATGGCTGCAATCTGATCTGTGGCTGCCAGTGCTTGTCATCCCAGTGTGTGCGACTCACTTAAGGCTTCTCCCTGGCCGAATTCCCTCTAGAAAGACAAAAAAAAAAAAAAAAATGTCGCAGACCCAGGCGGTGGCATGCTCCACAGGGTAGCTGGGGCCTCTCCCAGGCTCTCTTTCTCTTTCCTTTTTCCCTCTACCATAATTGATATAAAAATATTGGCCCGGCACTGGACTCGGAGGTCCTACTTGGGGTGGGAGCATTTTGGGGCCGCCCCTGCTGGGTTCTTGCAGGGGCCCAAAGTGCGTGGGAAGTGGTGTGTGTGGAGGAGAACGGGTGGTGGGGGTAGTGCTGTGCTGGAGGGCAAAGTGAAGATTGATGGGTAGAGGGGGCAGGGCTGGGGTTCGGAGGACTGCTGGCGTGGGGAGCCATGGGGGGCCGGGATGGGAGGGCTGAAGAAGGACGAATGGGTGGGGGGTGAGCAGAGAAAGGGGCTGGTGTAACTGCCTGGACCGCACCTACCAGGAGCGACCAGTCTGCAGGCCAAGGGGGACACTCTGCAACTGGTTCCCTTGGACCGGATGGCGATCAAACCCTGCCTGTGCCTTGAAGGTTCCGGTGGCGACTGGAGCCTATCGATCGATCGTGCGCAGCAGACTCGCTCTGCGCCGCCCGTGGGACTCCGAGTCCCAGGGATACTCGGGTCCGATTAAAAAAAAAAAAAAAAAGGCCCTGTCGAGAGCTGCAGAGCCAACAAGGATGGGGAGGGGGCGGAAGCGGTGTGGAAGGAGGGGACCTGTAGGCCGGAGCTCCTGCCTAAGGGGTTCCCCCCTACAGGTCACCCACCCGAGACGGCCCCGAGGAAGAGGCACCTGTTGGGTGGGCGCCGACCTTCAGGCCTGCACACACCGGGTTCCCCGCGGAGCACCTGGAGTGCCCTTCGCTGATTCCCGGCCTCCTCCTCTGCAGGACCCCGGTGGGACAGGGGTAGAAGAAGGGTGGGAAGTGGGGTTTTCAGAGGCTGCGGTCCCCAGCCAAGCCTCTCTCCGGGGCTCCGCGGGGCTCCTCTGGAGCCGCGTGTTACCTGAGCTACCTGCGCTGCCGACTGCTCCGGAGCCACCGGCTTCCTCCTTCCTGCCCAAGTGACAGCGAGGCGTCCTGTCCTCTCAGAGAAGGGCGTCTGTCCGGTGCCAGTCATTCCCCCTGAGTGTTTTAAACACAAGGCCGAAAGAGAACTCAAGTTATTGAGACAAAATAAAACCCTTTAGAGATGGTGAAGCCCTGGCCGCGCGTGATAAAACGTTCCCGTCCGAAAGTGCTAACAACACCCAGGGACCGGGTCTCCATCGCGGACTTGGGGGCAGAAAGCTCACCTCTGGGCTCTCCTGGCTGGCAGTTCGCAACGAAGGCGCCCCGGATCCGGGTCCCGCGGGGGACACGCAGGTCGGCGCGGGGTAGGCGACCAGACTCGAGGCCCCGCGGGGCGCCTCCCACAGTGAGGCACGGTCCCAGCAAGGTGGAAGGGAGAGCCGCGCACGCCACCCCCAGGAAGATTCGGGCCGCCGGTGCCACCATCTAGCGCTCCCCCACCCCACATCACCCCATAAGCTGTCGGCTGGGACACGGGGGTCCTGAGGGAAGTCGCCGGGGCGGGCCCATTCCCGGTGAAGAGAGGGGCTCAGGCCCTTCGTCCCCAAGCCGACCAGCCCGGCCAGGATGCAGGCGGCCTCTAGCCTCATCATTTCGAGCGGATCTGGGGGGGGCGGGCCAGTGGCTGGATTGGGACAGGATGGCAGGGGTGGGGTAAGCAGGGTGGCTAGGGCGGGAGGGGGAGGGGGGCTGGGAATACGTGCGAGTAGGAGTGGGTGCGCGCCGGGGCGCGCTGCTCGGTCCCGCCAGGTTGCGGGGCTGCGGGGCCGCCGGCCGCGGGCTGGGGCTGCGCGAGAGGAGACTATGCCACAAAAGCCTTCGCGTCTCTCCCTCCTCCTTTCTCCCCCGCTCCCGCCTCCCTCTCCGCCTCCACCCGCGCCCCCCCTTCTCCTCCCCTCTTCTCCTCCCCTCCCGGCTCCCAGCTCCTCCCCCAGCTGCGGCTAGGCAGCTGGAGGAAGCCGAGCAGGCGGAGCCGGGGAGGGGGCGGGAGCCCGAATATGCAGATGAGCGCGTGACGGACAGCTCAGCGTTCCAATGTCCCTCGGAAACTCGAGCGCTCCTTCCTCAACTCCTCACTCCCGACTTGAGATTCCCCCAAACCCCGACCGCCGGCCTGGCGCGCGGCTGCGCCCACCGGCTCCGCGCTGCCGCCGCCTCCGCCGCCGTCCCGCAGCTCCCCCCGGCCTGTGGGCCCCGGCTAGTGCCCGGGCCGGCCTACCTCGGCCCGCGGCCCCCGCGCCCGCCGCCGCGCCGCGCCCGGGCCGGGCGTGGATGGGGGGCTCCGTGAGCCCTGCCCGCTGCTCGGCGTGACGCGGGCCCCGCGCCCACCATGTCCTACCCGCAGGGCTACCTGTATCAGGCGCCCGGCTCGCTGGCGCTGTACTCTTGCCCAGCGTACGGCGCGTCGGCCCTGGCGGCGCCGCGGAGCGAGGAGCTGGCGCGCTCGGCGTCGGGCTCCGCGTTCAGCCCTTACCCGGGCTCGGCGGCCTTCACGGCGCAGGCGGCCACCGGCTTCGGCAGCCCGCTGCAGTACTCGGCCGACGCGGCCGCCGCCGCCGCCGCCGGCTTCCCGTCCTACATGGTAACCGCTCGGGCGGGCGGGGGACGCGGGACACCGGGCGTGGGGACCCTGGCCGGAGCGCAGTGGAGCGGGCCTTGGGGGATCCGCGAACGGGGGCGCGGGGAACGTGCCGTGGGCGGTGGCTCCGGCGTCGCCAACTCGGGCTGCTCTGCCGCTGGCGGGACAAAAGTCCGGGGGGAGGAAGAGGCAACGCGGCCGGCAGGCGACGTTCCTGAGCCCGGCGGGGACCCGCGTCCCGCGCCGCCTTCCTTCCTTCCCCTGGCTACTTCCCTCAGAGCCTGGCAAGGGCGAGTGCGCGGGGGCATCGGGATCTGTTGTAGTTTGTCCTTCTTAGTTCAGGCACCGAAGCTGGGCGAGGAGGGGTCTGGAGCGGGCCCGGGGCTCTCTCTTCTTTTGGCGCGGGGAGCGAGGGTCAGTGCCACTAGGACCTCCGGGCGGCTGCGGGCGCTGAGTAGTTAGTTACTTGCGGAGCCGGGGCGGAGTGGGGAAGGGGCGGGGGGGTCACAGAGTTGGGGGAGGGGCGAAGCATCCGCCGGGGTCTCTGGGGCCCGGCCCTGCCCGACGTGGTCTGGTTCTTAAAACTATCTCGGAGGCTGCGCTTTCGGAAAAAAAAAAAAAAAAAAAAAAAAAAAAAAAAAAAAAAAAAAAAAAAAAAAAAAAAAAAAAAAAAAAAAAAAAAAAACGTGTCCGCGGGCCCGTGGCCCCGCCAAGGACCTTCTCGGTTCCCTGGGCACCGAGCGCAGCTGCTGCTCGCGTACCCGGGGTGGGTCCGCGCGCCTCGGGTCTGCTCCCGGGCCCGGAGGCGGCTTGGCGTGCGTTTCGGGCGAGGGTAGCAGCATTTAGGTCGGCACTGCCCGCCCTCGGTGGAATTCCAGGGCAGCGCCCAAGTAGCAAAAGGGGCCTTGGCGCAGGGCTTGCAAAAGCCTCAAATTTAAACGTTAAAGGCTGAATTAAAATGCTAATTGCCGCGTATTTGAAGAATTCGAAACGGTGACTGGCTTCTGAGTTGCAAATTGGATTTGCGGAGCTTTGGACTGGTGAATGGCGGAGCAGGGGCTGGGGTGATTTTTTAACCATATAAGGGCGGGGGAAGGGGGAGGCTTCAGTGCTTGAGAATCCAGAAAAAAATTTAGATATCAAAGAAAACTACCTTTCGGCCCTGCGTGTTGGCGTGCGTCTTATACTCGCGGCCCAGGGAATGTGCAGAGGAAGATAGACTATTTTAAGAAAAAGTGAAGTAGTTCACCGGTTCGGGAATAAAAACGGCAGCCCTTTTTTTGGGGGGGATCAACAGCTGGCCCGAGTAACCCGCTGCGGTGTTTTGTTTTGTTTCGTTTTGTTTTCTGCTCTGCTGCTGCGGGGAGCGCGGCGCCACCGCGGGAGGCTCACCGTGGGAAAGGCGGCCCCGGGCGGGCCGAGGGGTTGCTTTTGGAGGTTGGCCCGCCCGTTCCCCCCCGCGCACCCCACTCACTCAGGCTCTTGTCGGTTTCCAGGGCGCGCCCTACGACGCGCACACGACTGGGATGACGGGCGCCATCAGCTACCACCCGTACGGCAGCGCGGCCTACCCGTACCAGCTCAACGACCCCGCGTACCGCAAGAACGCCACGCGGGATGCCACGGCCACGCTCAAGGCCTGGCTCAACGAGCACCGCAAGAACCCCTACCCCACCAAGGGCGAGAAGATCATGCTGGCCATCATCACCAAGATGACCCTCACGCAGGTCTCCACCTGGTTCGCCAACGCGCGCCGGCGCCTCAAGAAGGAGAACAAGATGACGTGGGCCCCGAGGAACAAAAGCGAGGACGAAGACGAGGAGGAGGGCGATGCGGCCAGGGGCAAGGAGAGCCTGGATAAAGCGCGCGAGGGCACCGAGACGTCCGCGGAGGACGAAGGTGAGCGAGGCCTGGCGGGCTGCACGTCCCGGGGAGTTGTTTTCTCCCCAGGCGGGGCGCGGAGCTGAGGGCGGGGAGGACGCGGCAGGCCTCGGAGCTGGATGGGCCTGCCCGCGAGAGTTGCCTGGAGAGTCCTCCGCGGCGGGCTTTGCAGGGAAGGCCGGGCGCACCACAGGCCTTGGGAGGTTCTGGGTGGAGGTGAGGAAGATGGTGGGGAGAGAGCTTGGTACCCTGGGACGGGTGGGTGGAGGGGTCCCGGGTGGTGCCCGGGCTGCCCCACATGCCCCAGACGTGTCCCCACCCCCCCCTCCGTCCCCGCAGGGATCAGCCTGCACGTCGACTCGCTCACGGATCACTCCTGCTCTGCGGAGTCGGACGGGGAGAAGCTGCCTTGCCGCGCCGGGGACCCCTTGTGCGAATCGGGCTCGGAGTGCAAGGATAAGTACGACGACCTGGAGGACGACGAGGAGGACGAGGAGGAGGAGGGCGAGCGGGACCTGGCGCCCTCCAAAG
>PVJN01016487.1:0-42351 GCA_004026805.1 Lasiurus borealis
GGGTGATAGATGGATCAAAGCCCTGGCTTCAAGAGAATTACCATTGACAAATTATTAATTTTAGTTATCTCATCCAGGAAGTAGTAATGATTATAATCCCACCTTTGAGGTTTGTTATGAGTGTCCAATGACACACTATTATTAATATTCCCTAATTTAAAGGCTTACTAACTTAAAGATTCATTTAAAAACTTAAAATATTTTACTTTATACATCTCAAAGGCTAGTGTTCCTTTGGCTTAAAATCTATTTTATAAAAAATATATTTACATTAGTGAGTCTTTTAAAATCCTGCTTTAGAATTAGAAGATAAATAAATAAAACTTATTGTGAATTTCTTAAACTTTTAAAATTTTCAGTTACTTTTTAATGTTTTTCAACTTGCCCCACAAATAATTGTTCTCCAGTGGATATCATATAATATTGAAATAGGAACTGTGGGTGCTTCTAATAAAATAGTTGCCTTAGTACCTTTGTTATTGAATTTTGAGCTGGTAAAACCCCCAGGTGGTTATATAAAATTTCAACAAATGTTAATTACTTCATTTTTATTTCATGAGACTAAGAAAGAGAAATCCAAACACACTCTGCTAAAATTATAAGTCCTGTTTTAAAATTGAGATACCTTGCATTTGCAAAAGGGACACTTTGTATTTCTGTTACTCATGAAGCTATTAAAGTTCATGATAAATCTTAGTAGCTAATATCAATCAGTTATGTTAAAACAGCCTACATTATTATAATGAATCAAAAGATATATTTTAACCTAATGAATAAGCCTGGAGAATATGTCCCTCATCTGGTATATTTACAAGATCAAAGGTCAATTGACCTAACTCAAAAATATTTAACTTTGTCCATGCAAGAGGATTTTAAAAATTAATTTGAATATCCAGGATATTCTCAAATAAAGAGGGGAGAGCAAGGTAATATTTTTATTGCTTATTCTGTGTAATGGTAAGACTTTAGAAATTAATCACCTAGGAGACCTAGGATAATTTCTTTAAAATAGCATGGACTATAAATCAGACCTCTTTTTATAGTGACTTTTAAAATAATTTATACATTATATCAAGGAGCTGTACATTTGCAACACCTGGATGTGTAACACTACTTTCTTTAAACTTTTAGTACTATGTGGTTTATGATATGTTTTATTAGAAAATGTATGTTTCTATAAAACATTACTTCATGCTTTATATGAGAAAAGACAATTTGAAGGCTGGTAGAGAGAAACTGATATTTTATGGTGACAGCACAGTATGTGTGATCATTGTTGCTATTCTCATTTTAGGAGGGGAGTTGATTTTCTTTATAGGTACATGGTTGAATAATCTCATTTCGAACACAGGCAAATGTTCATTACAAGTTGTATAATTCTTCATTTTCCCAATAGGAATCGTACATACATCATGTACCCTGAGTTAATGCATATATGATGTACTGCTACGCTGTTAACTGTGTTCATAGTGCGGTATAAACACACACATGCAGTTTTGTTGTTTGAAATTTTTAAATTGATCTCGTGTCATGTCTCCCTTCTTTTCCTTGCTGGCAAGGGGGTATTGCAGGGATTTATAATTTATATAATTATAACTAATTATTTTCTGTTTATTCTTATGAGTGACTGAATATTTTTGAATTATAACGAATTGGGCAAATTGCTATTATTTTCACTGTATACGTTTTGGGAAACAAACATAGAGATCTCCAGTTGAACCATAGGTTAGATGCTTTTTATCATTGCCAAAATTGTGACTTTTAGTCACTTAATTCCTCCACAGTCTCCAGATCAATTAGCTTTGCTCTATTTTTTCCATATTTTTGTTGTTGTTGTTTTGTATTGTTTGTTTTGTTTTTATCCAGCCTAGAACACATTATCAACTTGTCATCTGAATTTCATCTGAATCTGCAGTTCTGCCACTCCCTTCGTGTTTTATCTCCACACGTATTCTACTAACTTTAAACTCACTTTTCTATTTACTTACCAAGAATTTTTGAGGTTCTACTCTGAACCATGAACTATATAGGAAACAAAATATTCATGTCCCCAAACACAGAAATAAACATTTTAACATTTTAGAATATTTCTTCCAGTTCTTGCTTATATATATGTAGTTACATAACATGTACTAGTATGTATAACAACACATACACATATACACATATAAACTGTTGAACATGTGGGGTAGTGCATGCTATATGGTAGGCCATCAATAAATATTGCATTTGCGAAGTGTGGTACATATGCTTTCTCTCATTCACCAGCTTTTTGATCATATTATTGGTATTTTTTAATAAATAGAAATCCTTAATTTGAATTCAGCTCTGTTTTCCAGTGTTTCTGCTTATGGTTATTTTTATATATTGTTTAAAGAAACTTTCTAATTTCTACATTATAAAGATATTGCTATATTGTCTATAATAATAAAAGCATAATATGCTAATTAGACCAGATAGCTGAACGGTCTTCTGGACATCCTTCCGGATGTCCTTCTAGATGACTTTCTAGATGAAGCTGGGGCTACAAGGGCCGAGACAAGCCGCTGGACTATAAGGGCAGAGCCTCTTGCACGAACTTTGTGTATTGGGCCTCTAGTCTTAGATAAGCTTCATTGGTTTACCTTCCACATTCCTGGTAAAATATATCTAGAATTTATTATTTTTAAATGCAGTGAAATAGATATCAATTTTTCTTATTTTCACAGATGACTATCTAATTAATTTAGTACACACTGAAAATATTGTCCTTTCCTTCACTGCTCTGATGACTTAAACTTTTCATAAATTATGTGTGCAAATATATGTGGATTTTTTTCAGAACTATTTCACCCATTTCTCTGGCCCATTTGTCTGTCTTTACTCCAATACCACCCTGTCTACCTTCATAATGGATCTTGAAATCTAATAGAATAATATTGGCTATGCTTAGTCCTTGGTATTTCTTTCTATCTTATAAATTAAAAATATTTTAAATTACTGCTGACATTAAATATTACATTAATTTCAGGTATACAGTATAGTGGTTATACATTTATATAACTTATGAGGTGATCCTCTCAATATAAGTCTATACTTACTTGATACCCTAATAGTTATTCTATTTGAAGCTTGTCCATTTCTAGGAAAAATGTCTATTAAAATTTTGCTGAATCTCAGTGAATCTGTAAGTCAATGAATCGTTTATATGGTTTCTTTATTCTTGGTATCCCTGGAGATCTGGGATATTAAGATACAAAGGACAAAGTTGGAAGTGCTTACTCACTGAGACACGATTCAGAAAAATTATTGTAAAAATCCGCTCTTTAAAATGATCTTGCCAAAACCGGTTTGGCTCAGTGGATTGATTATCGGCCTGAGGACTGGAAGGTCCCAGGTTCGATTGCAGTCAAGGGCATGTACCTTGGTTGCAGGCACATCTCCAGTAGGGGGCCTACAGGAGGCAGCTGATCGATGTCTCTCATCGATGTTTCTATCTCTCTCCCTTCCTCTCTGTAAAAAAATCAATAAAATATATTTTAAAAAATGATTTTAATTTGTATCCTCTGTGGTTTGAAGGACACTAAACTTTTAATCACAAATCACAGCTACCATTTATTAACTATGTAAGATATACCAGGTACTGTGTCAGATGTTCCACTTACTTTATTTCTAATTTCTATTAAAACCATACATGGAACTATACCATTTTACAAATGAAAAAAGTATGTTCTGAGAGATTAAATAACCTACCCAATGTTTGCCCGCATAATAAATGATGAGGTGAGATGCTAAACCCTTTGAGTCTTTTGCTCAAGGTCATATTCCCAGTGCGTTAGACAGGCAAGACTAGAAAGTTTAAGTCAATAAATACATGGTGATTTAATGAATACTTCTGTCTTTCTCTCTATCTATTTACTATTAGTGACTCACATTTCATGGAACAAGTCATAAAAATTTCAAAATGAAATGGGTTTCAATAACTATCAAGTTTAAACTTTATACTATCTAGCATATTTAGATGAGAAAGTGGTACAAAATCTAATTAATCAAAGAAAGAATGCCAGAATGCTCAAATTGTGAAGAATGTATCATAGAAATGTACACTTGAAACCTATATAATTTTAGTAACCAATGTCACTCTAATAAATTTAAACTTTTAAGAAAGTTGTGTATTGCCAAAGATGTCCTAAAATTTTCTTTTCTATTTTTCCTCTGAATTAACATTTAAAGTAGGGGCATAATAACTATCCTGTACGGCAAAATTGCATTTCTATTTCTTTCCACCATTATTTCCTTCTTTAATTTGGATCTAGGAAAGTAAAGACACATAAAATTACCTACCAACTTAGTAAAACTGACCTAACTTAACAGAGAATAAATTTGATCCTGACAGACTTTTAGATCTATGAATAGAGCCGTAGGCCAGTTTCCATTCTTTGTTTTTAATGCTTTGTTTATCAATATATTTATTTATTTTTAATGCCTCTTCTTAAGGCATTTACTGTTTCAGGGTTTCATTTTAACCAACTTGAAGCTCTATAAAGCTATTCAGAGTATTGGCAGTATTGTTGTAAAAAAAAAAATCAACCAAGTTATTACAGATTAGACTTGGTAATTTTAGCCTTTCCCATAATTTCCAAACATTGTACTAATTGATACACAAATTCAAAATCAAAATAGAAGAATTATTTTTGCTGAAGGGTATGAGTCATCATTATGCTATAAAACATTGTTATACTTACAGAAAAAACTGTAGAATGGTAAAATATGAGACATGACAAACTATATTTTATGATTTTCTATTTTCTTTTTATCTTATAAACACATACTTCCCTAGAAATACCACAGATGGCTGGTACCTGTATGCTGATAGCTCAAATGGAAAATTTGGTGACATGGCTGACATCCTCACTCCAGTTATTTCACTCATGGGACCAAAATGTACCCTGGTGTTCTGGACTTACATGAATGGTGCCACCGTTGGCTCTCTCCAGGTATTGCTTAGATTATAGCATTTTTAAAATTTGTTACATTAAATTCATAATGTATAATTTATTATTAAATATAGTCTATTAATAAATGAAAATGGACAATCATTTATGCTTCAACATGGTATGATTGGAAAAAATACTTTAGCAGAATTGAACCTACATGGATAGTAGGATATGTATTTTTTTTACTGTTGAATTTATGATTATGGTCTGTATTCTGAGTTTACAGCTTCTATGTAATATAGTTTTATACTTAAAATATTTCATTTAGATTTCAGTAACAATGTTCAGAGAATAACACAAATGACTATTCACACTTTAGTAAAAAATTGAATATACATCCTTCATGTTGTTATTTATTAGTAGTGGTGCTCATTCTCCAGGAGTCATTTTCATATTGTTTCTTTGTAAAAAAAGATCATATTGTTTTAGACTCACAAAAGGTTGCCAGAATCCAAGAAACAATATACCCTTGATCAAAGATCTTATTTTTTTTTTTTTGTCCATTATCCCAGGAGCATCTTTTTTTTTTTTTTTTTTAAATATATATATTTTATTGATTCTTTACAGAGAGGAAGGGAGAGACAGAAAGCCAGAAACATCGATGAGAGAGAGAGAGACATTGATCAGCCGCCTCCTGCACACCCCACAGTGGAGATGTGCCCACAAGCAAGGTACATGCCCCCGACCGGAATCGAACCCGGGACCCCTCAGTCCTCAAGCCGACGCTCTACCCACTGAGTCAAACTGGTCTCGGCTCAGGAGCATCTTTATTGGGGAAAAAAAAATCAGTTTAATACAGAATCAGATATCACACCTACTTGTTATTTCTTCTTAGTTTCTTTCAAACTGGAATGATTACTCAGTTTTTCTGAGATTTTTATGAGACTGATATTCTAAAAATTGTAATTCAATTACTTTGTAATGTTCCTCAATTTGGATTTGTTAAATGTTAAGTTCCCCACCACTTTAACATCACTAATATTGCAGCCCATTGTTTAGTACATGATATCAATCAGTCTCAGTACTTCTTGTCCCCTTTGTTATCAAAAAATATTTTGTGAAGAACTATTTTGAGAGTAAAATCCTGACCTGAATTCATTTTTGCTCACTAGTTTTTGCATCCTTTAGTATTTTTAATGGAATTAATTTTATTATGATGATTACCTAATTGTGATTTCTCAACTCCATTATTTGGTCTAACTCTATAGGTTGGTATTATTTTGAAGAACAACAACTAAAAAACCAAAATATTTTCTCTCCGTTTTTAAATTCATTTATTGACTATATCAGTGTGGATTCATGGATTCCTATTGTATTTAATTTCTTATCTGTTGCTTATTTGTTGGTTTTTAAATTGTCACAGATTTGGTCATAGGAGTCCCTTTAAGCTAACTTGTATGTTTGCTTGACAAACTCCTCTGTCTTTGAGTATTTCCTTTCATTATGGACAAAAAGAAGTTCTAGATTCATCTTATTTTTACAATGTTCCACCATTGGAGTTAACTATTTCTCCATGGCACCTGGGTTTCTTTCAGATGATTAAGTTGTACAGGCTAAGCAGAGAGAGGTTCTGGAATCTGAATGCACATCCTTAGAACCTATATTACCTTACTGGAAATACCTTATGTAATATACAGCTTATCTGTAATATGTTTACATGCATTGTTCACATAGAAGCCAACTCAGTTTTTTGAAGCATCTGTATTTTTACTCAGTTTCAGAGCTTATATAAAATTTTCCAGAAAGCCATGTCTGAAAAAATGAATTCCAACATTTTAGAGCTGTTTACTATGAGCAATTTTAGATCAGAGCTATATCTCTATCTGTAAAGGCAGTCGTAGATAAGGACTCTCCCTGTGTTGAATTCCATTAATTTATTTTCAAAGAAGTATGTGTTTAGCACATCAGCAAGGAGATTGTACTTGGGTTATCTGCTTTCTTTTTCTCAGTAGAGAGAAATATAATGCAGACCAGCTGTTTAACTACTTTCTTTCCCATTAGCCTAATTGTAATTTTCATATTAGGTGTTTCCCACTTCCCTAATGTTATTATTGTCTTATTCTAGGCTTTACCTGGCCATATTCAACACTTAATTTTCTGAATAAAATTTTAGATAAATGTATTTCAAAACTGCTGTTTATAATGGAAATATTTTTAAATTTATAGATGAATTTTAGAAGAATTGACTTCTTTATTATAGATGAGACTTCTTACCAAAAGCAATTTAAAAGTAAACTTGTTTATATACCGGTATATGTATGTGTTGCATGTTTAATAATCTGCAAGTATTCTAATTGTCTTGTTGATTGAGATTGCAATTTATCATTTGTTTTACATTGATTTTTTAAAAATATCTTTAGGCAAAACAATACAATTTATTTTAAGTTTTTCACTAAAAAAATGAGAATTATTTACCTACTATATTTTACAGTTGTGATGATCTAAAATATGCTTTCATTTTTTAGATAAGATTTTGTATTAGTAGATGTGTAACTATCAAATAGTTAAAATAGTAATTCAGCCGAGACCTGTTTGGCTCGGTGGATAGAGCGTCGGCCTGCGGACTGGGGGGTCCCAGGTTCGATTCCGGTCAGGGATATGTACCTTGCTTGCAGGCACATCTCCAGTGTAGGGTGTGCAGGAGGCGGCTGATCAATGCCTCTCTCTCATTAATGTTTCTGACTTTCTGTCCCTCTCCCTTCCTCTCTGTGAAGGATCAATAAAATATATTTTTTAAAAAAAGTAATTCATCTGATCCATGATTTTGCGCATAGCTGAATGACACTAAATGTTGCATTACTTTGCTCATGAATACATTTTCCTTAGTGATTTATATCCTGTCTAATAAAGAAGGAATATGCTAATTGACTTTCATGCCCTCACAAAGATGGCAGCACCCACAGCCAATAAGGAGGGAATATGCTAATTGACTGCTACTCCTTAAAAGATGGCGGTTCCCACATCCACAAGATGGTGGCGCCCAGTCCCTTCAGCCCCAGTAGGATAGTAGGCATGCAGCACGCTTGGGCCCACCCCCAGGCAGATCTGGCCTATCCATGTGCCTGCCTCTGGAGTCCCCCAGTCCTCTCAATCCCCCAACTGCCCAGGGCCAGCCCGAGGCACAGGCAAGCCTCAGATAGTGGCTTCCCTGTTTCCTAGGGCAGCCCGGAGCTCAGATAACCAGGACTGGCTGAGATTTGTGATGCCGGCAGTGGCAGCAGCAGAGGTGTGATGGGGTGTCACCTTCCTCTGATCACCAGGTCACCTCCTGCCCTTGAGGGCTCCCAAACTGTGAGAGGGGGCAGACCGAGTTGAGGGATGCCCCCCTCCATGCATGAAATTTCATGCACTGGGCCTCTAGTAAATAATAATAATCATACAAAGATCTATTCCCAATACATTCTTTCTATTATCTACAAAAATATTTTTTAAAAGAAATTATGTGTTTTTTTTTTATTCAATACATGATGAATTTTATAGGTTGAAAACTTAGTGTTATTTTTGCTAGGCATATATTATTTAGTAAATTAAGACTCTAAAAGCTCTTTAGCCACTTGAACTTTTTTTTTTCAAAGATAATGAAACTACTAAAAATAACCTTCACTTTAAAGTCCAAATCATCACAAACTTTCTCAATAATTCCTTCATTTGCATACCTCCTATTTTTAAAAAGTACTATTATGAAACTAGAGGCCCAGTGCATGAAATTAATGCAAGGGGCTCAGCACTCACAGCTCTGGCTTCGTGAGGAAGTTCGTCCAGATGGCTATTCTGTTGTTCAGCCTAATTAGCATATTAACTCTTTATTATACAAGATGATTAAAAAAAACAAAAAACTACCTGAGCCCATTCTTTTAGAATGTGGACTTGTTATGCATTTCCTGAGTTTGTTATATTTTATTTATTTTTTATTGATAAAAAAATTACCTATGTCTCCTTTCCCCCTATTGACCTCTTCCCAAGCACATACCTTCACCCCCCAGTGTCTCTCTTCATTGATTATGCTTATATGCATGCATACAAGTCCTTTGGTTGATCTCTTAACCCTCAGTTGCGCTCTTCATGACTCATTTTGCATCATTCTTCAAGAGGAGCTTGATAATTTGTCTGCTGAGACTAATCTGAATTTTCTCTTAGGATGAGGATATAGTACTATTTCATGGCTGTGGTATAGAGAGATCTTACTAGCATAGCATGAATAGGTGTTACTCATATCACCCACATGTGTTGTTAAAATTAATTGAGCTCCCACTGTGATACTGTCACTGTCCCAACTGAACCAAAGAAATTGAAGATCATTTTCAAAAGAGTATTTTAGTAAGTAATTTGTGCTTTTTTCAACAACATGGATGTTATTTAATATGTAAAATTCCAGTTGTTATTGCTGTCAGTTTTTTTTAAGCTAAGGTAGGTCCTGGCTGGGTAGGTCAGTTGTTTAGCGTGTCATTCATATACCCCTAGCTTGTTCAATCCCTGCTCAGGGCACACAAATGAATGTACAAATATTGAACAAAGAATCTCTCTCTTTCTCTTTCTCTCTCTTTCTCTCTTTCTTTCTTTCTTCTTCTCTCCCTCTTTCTTTTACTTCCTTCCTCTCTCTTTCAATATATTAATCAATACATATCTTAAAAAAAAGCTAACATAGAGTTCTTAGTTAAATGATGCCCAGATTTCTTTGGACTTGAATGACAGATAATCATGCTCACTTTTATTACACAAAGCTTGTGAAGTGCCCTGGGAATAGTGCTGTATAGAAAACAAAGATATCTAATGAAAACTGTCTCAGCTTTTCTATCAGAGACTTCATGTTGATATTAAAATAAAGTAAATATTTGGAAAATTCTACATGTTTAAAACTTATCATGATAAAATATGTCAGCACTTCATACTTGATTTATCTCTGCAGGTACTGAGCAAAAAAGACAATGTTAGCTCTAAACTGTGGGCTCAAAGTGGACAGCAAGGTGCACAGTGGAAAAGAGTAGAACTATTTTTAGGCATTCATTCACAAATACAGGTTTGTAATCCAAGTACTTGGGTAGTAAGTTTTGATGACTTTTTTTTTTAATCCTAGTTTATTTTCTTCATTCATAGTCTTGTCCTCCTATTGCATTTCTGATATGTTGTACAAATATATATATAATATTTTGCATAGGAAATTAAAATTTCAGAATGTTCTTATTTCTCCAATTAGACAAACATGCTTCTGGGGACATTTAATTTTAATGACAACTTTATTCCATTCCACAGTATCCCATATGTAAAGATGCATATTCTAAGAGACAATAGAGTAACTACATTATTTTTTTAAATTTGATTAACAGGACATATTTTTTAAGGCATATTGTATTCTTAAACCTTATTAGAGATAATAGATTCACTTAATTTGAAAATATTTTGGAGAGAAACAAAATTGTGTATTATATTAGTATTTGTGTTTACATAGACTATGATACTATTCAGAGGAGAAGATATATGTAAAACAATTAAAGAACATAGATTAAAATGTTTAAAGTGAAAATAATTTATGTGCAAAGATATTTGGTATGGATTTGATTTTTTGTGGATTATCAAGAAAGCAAGAATATGTGTGTGTGTGTGTGTGTGTGTGTGTGTGTGTGGTTTAAATTTTTATTTTTTTGGCAGAATGAGAGTTTTCTTAGAAGATGAAGCAAATATCTATTAGCCTTAACTGCACAGGGCTTATTTCTACCAATTTAGAATCACTTATCTCTGGACATAAGAAATATTTACTAATGGTTACATTTCTAATCCTCTGGGTATACAATAGAAGTATCCAATCCTGCTGTTAATATCCAGTGACTATATCTACAATCATGTGCTGTGTCTGATAGATCAGCCCCTGTCAGCTCCTGTGGAAGCACAGGCTAGTCACAGCTGTATAAAGGGATGATACACCATTATCCCCAATTTCTTGGAAAGATGTGTGCAATAAATCCCATTCATGTTTGGCCTCACTGGAATCTAGTTTTCTAATTGGTCATTTGTAGATACTTTAGGAAATTATTAAGAAGTAAGTTCAACCTGAAGAGGTAAGTATTAGAAATCAATTTAATAGACTTGTATTCCTGAAATATGTTATTAAGTGATTCTGCCTTTTAACCTCCATGATCTTTTAACTGAGGCAAGAAAAATCCTCAGCAACAATATGTAAAATATTTAATTGCAGCTAGACATAGTCTTACACTTGAGGGAATGAAATCTTATTCAGTTTTATGCAAATAGAATATTTGTATGGCAATATCATGTGCAAAAAAAATAAATTAAAGGGGAAGTAATCAAGAAGAATCACATACTAAGTTAGCCTTTCCAAAATTAAATATTTCACATATTGAAATTTGTTGTTTAAATCATTTTGTGTGTGATCCAATCAGTCTATCAGTAAAAACTTATTAGCACCTACTATGTGCAAAGCAAAATACTATGCAGTGGAGTTAGATTGTGAGATGGCATATTGTCCATGATTCTTTCATGTTTATGATTTCATTTCCTTTAGTCTCCAAAGATGAATGGCTCTAATTCTTGAGGAAAAGTAAAAGATAATTTTAGAAATTACATACTGATTCAACACTGATGAGTTTTGTTTGGTAACCTGAACTCTGATTTAAACAGAATCTTTAATAATAATAATTTTACAACTAGAGCAATCACATATATAACAATTACTAAGTGCTAAGTACTATTCTATGAATTTAAAAATACTTTAGTTTTCACAATAACTATATGAGATACATACCATTATTATCACCACTAGAGGCCTGGTACACAAAATTTGTGCAATTGGCGGTGGGGATTCCTCCCCCTGGCCTGCATCCGGGAGTCCTGGAGGGATGTTTGACTGATGGCTTAGTAGGCCTAAGCCATCAGTTGGACATCCTTAGCATTGCCACGGAGGCTGGAGAGGCTCCTACCTCTGCTGCTATGCTCACCAGCTGTGAGCCTGGCTTCCGGCTGAGTAGCGCTCGCCTGTGGGAGCACACTGACCTCCAGGAGGCAGCTCCTGTGTTGAGTGTCTGCCCCCTGGTGGTCCGAACACATCAAAGTGAACGGTCATTCCACCCTTCAGTCATTTGCAGATTAGCTTTTATTATGTAGGATACTCTGTAGATGAGGCCCTCTAAAACAGTGGTTCTCAACCTTTCTAATGCCGCTTACCCTTTAATACAGTTCCTCATGTTGTTGTGACCTCCAACCATAAAGTTACTTTTGTTGCTACTTCATAACTGTAATTTTGCTACTGTTATGAATCGTAATGTAAATATCTGTGTTTTCTGATGGTCTTAGTTGTCCCTGCTAGTGGTTCTTAACCTGTGGGTCGCGACCCACATGTTGAGAACTGCTGCTATAGAGCCTAAGACCATCGGAAAACAGATATTTACATTACGATTCATTAACAGTAGCAAAATTATAGTTATGAAGTAGCAACAAAAATAATTTTGTGGTTGGGGGTCACCACAACATGAGGAACTGTATTAAAGGGTAAGCGGCATTAGAAAGGTTGAGAACCACTGTTCTAGAACCATAAGAAATGCAAAACAAAAAAATCACTTTTAACTCATTCTCGAATTTCCCCCACTTAAAATCAAATTGTCCTCCCTGTGGGGCATGTGCTGCACCTTGGGAACCACTGGGCTTGACACTTTCCCTCTCTGAGCATCATTTCTGAATACATACACATATACCATGGGAATTGTAAATTCTCTTCTCCGCCTCCCTCACTGGGTTTTCATGAGGAGGTTCTGAGCTAATAAACCTAGAAATGTTTCAGGTAAGTGATGTCTAAAGGGGAGGGATTGTTATTTTTAAGCCCAGGGGTACCCTCACAGGTAGCAGGTGCTGATTATGGGAGGAGGGCATGATTGTTTCCTGGGATTGGAAGCTTTGCAGAGGGTTCCGCAGGCTTCAGAGGGGCAGGCTCTGTCCAGCAGCCCTGTAGTGGTGGTTGTCCCTGGAGGCACTGGCAGGGGGCAAGGTATTAGGGAGTTCTAGGGGAATGTTAGGCTGAAGAGGGAGTAACTGTCCAACCTTCTCGCTTGGCGCCATTCTTTAAATTGTATGTGGCTATTTTGCAGCTATACTTGCCCAGGGCTCCAATCTTCTGAAGCAGGGTGGGGGCTGGGCCAGGGCAGAGCCGGACGGGCTAGGCCGGTGGGTTTAGCTGCACTCTCAGTGAGGTTCAACACCCTTCTGCTGCAGAGATGGTGCTGCTGCTGTCAGGGGGAAGGGTCTGACCCTGGGGGGCTGCTCAGGCCTGCCTCCACCCAGGTCTGGAGTTGTAGGGAGGACAGGTGTGCCGGTCCCAGCAGAAGTGGCCCAGCAGTGGCAGGCTGTGGGCCCCAGTGTCTCAGGGATGCTGATGTGTGGTCACCCTTCACAGGAGTGGTGGGGGAAGAGATCGGAAGTTGGAGGTACGGGCTGCAGCTATTCCTGAGGCTGGATCTTCTCCCTGTCTGCTCAGCCTCTCCCTCCCCTGGGAGTGCAGGGGGCTGAGGTAGGGTGTCCTTGCAAGGGGATTGGAAGAGCTCCTCACAGCTGCTTCCTCCTCCTTCTTTACAGTCCAGGTTTCTGTTAGGTGCTCCCCTCAGACCCCCGGAACTTGGCTCCCGCTGCCCACCCTTTGCTGCAAGTGCAGCCCCCTGCTGGTCTGTCAATATGTAAATTGGTCATTACTGGGACACCATAATGGACAATTAGCATATTACCTCTTTATAGGTATAGATTTTATAGATTAGAGTACAAAAATACCTAGAAGTTAGGTAACCTGCTCTAGTTATATAATCACAAAACAGCAGAGACAAACTAAACACAGGCAGATCACCTACAAATCCATTATCCAACGGCTACACTATATTTTCCCAAATTTAAAAAAAATAATTGATCCTGCTTTCATTCTATCAAAAATATATCATTGCTCTTTTTAAAATGTTTAATTACATTTAATAGTAAATTCTGTGGAATCTTAACCAACATTGTATGGAGCATCTATACATAAAAACGAAATATGCTAACTCGCCAGACATCAGGACCACTCAGGAGGAGGCTGCATCACCACCAGTCCGGAGGAGCTACATGTACAGATGGGTGGGAGATGACTGCATGCCATCCCCAGTTCCAGCAGTCTAGGGGAGGCTGGGGCTGGGGCTGGGCCAGAGTGGAAACACAACATATGGAGAAGCTGGGGCTGGGGCAGGCCAGAGAGGAGATACAACACACAGGAATTCCTGCTCCCACCCCAGCAGACACAGCTCTGCCAGCAGGGGGCGTGTTCTGAGCAGTCGCTGCGTGCTCTGAGCATGCCCCAACCCCAGCAGCAGGACACAAAGCAGCGGCCCACGCTACCAGGGTCGGGTCTGGGTCCCTGCCTCCTGCAGGGTGCCTCCTTGCACGGCGGGAGGTGGGGTACCTCCTCGCATGATTTTAATTGCACGCTGGGCTTCTAGTTGTGATATAATTGATGATTTAATCATTTGGACGTAACAGGCAACTGAGATTGTGGTTAAAGGATATTAGATAAACAAGTTAATGTAATAGTAATTGAGTTTTCTGATTTTTTCTTGGAACATTCCATCACATATTTAAATGTTGAGATATATCCAGATGAGCACCTTTTCCAGTTTTCTAGGGTTCAATTACCTTATAAAAATGTTTTAATCATTATTATTTTTCCAGTTTTACCTCCTTTTAATCACTTCCAAGCTCTCAATAAAGCTTATAAATTTATTTTTTCTTAGCGCATTTGATCTGAAGAAAAACAATTTATCCCTTTTATATAAATTTGTATAGGAATTTACATATAAATTGTTTTTATATTTTATTGATTTTTATAATGGGAGACACTTGATTTCCAACTATTCTATTCACACATCTTAAGAGAAAAACACCTAGCTTTTCACAGAGTAGTAGAGAAACATATCATGTCTTAAACAATAACAAAATTATAATAATTTTTTTCAAGAAAAATAATTATATATATATATTTGGTCAAAGGTATTTGGGTGTTCGATCTCAATAAATATTTTGTGTAAAATCACTGAGGTAATTGTATTTCTTATTAACAATTTCTAATTGTTCTAAATTTACTTTAGAATATAGGAGTATTTCTTATGTTAACACACAAATCCATATTTGGCCTGCAGAGAAACTAGGAATTAGTTTCACTTACAAATCTGACACTCAGCAACATGTGGCTTTTTATTTTCTATGAAACTATGTTCATTATTATTCTAAGCAGTGGTCAGGTCACAAACTGAAGCTAGCTTTTCTGAAAACTATAGTGACTCCTGTTATTTTTCATCACTTCTAATTCTATTGCAGTCCACATAAGTGGGAGCTCAGTACCAAACAATGACACACATGAGAATTGTGTTCATCACATGCATTAATCAAAGGAAAATCAAAATAATGTGAATTCCAAAGATGTGGCCAATAAAAAACCTCATGGTATTGAGGTTTGATATCTTGGGGTAGACAGATATGAGGAATGGCAAGAATTGGGCAAAATAGAGTAAAGGATGCTTGTCTTGGTATATTCTGTACTTGGATTGGCCTCTTGCTTCCATGTGTGATGAGGCTCCAAGAAATGCACAGGGCTTGTTTGGGATCTGGGAGCCGCAGAGGCAACAATTGTGGATTGGTGACTCCAGCCAGTGTTCTAGGCCACCTATCCCACAAATCAACACAGGAGGCAGTGGTATTGGTGATGCCACTCCCACGTTCTCATATGTTGAGGACGGTACAAATCTAAATGATCTCCAAGCTTTTTGGGTCAATTTCATTATGCAGCATTTTTATGGAGTGAATTGTTGTATTTAGTACTTGCTGCAAGTTTTGCATATGATGGACAGCTTAACTGAAACTAATTTTCTCCTCTTCTCTTTTCTTTTCTCTTTTCTTTTCTCTCTTCTCTTCTCTTTTCTTTCCTTTCCATCCCTCCCTCTTTCTCTCTTTCTTCCTCCCTCCTCCTTCCTTAGATTATCTTCAGGGCAAAACGCAGTGTCAGTTACATGGGAGATGTAGCAGTGGATGATATTACCTTTCAAGATTGTTCACCTCTCCTCAGCCCAGACAGGAAATACACTGTTCAAGAGTTCATGTGTGCTAACAAGCACTGCATTGCACAGGACAAGCTGTGTGATTTTGTGATGATTGCACTGATAATTCAGATGAGACGACCTTCATTTGCAGTAAGTAAAAGTGTTCTGTTTTCTAATCTTTGCTGTTATCTTCCACAACCTTACTCAATTCCATGCATTAATTGCTGAACATACAGTGTATGTATATAGCTCAGCAGCTGAGGCAGTTAGGGTCAATCAGAAATAATATGTGCACCCCTATGTTCATAACAGCAGAATTTACAACAACTATTTGGAAACAGCCCAAGTGCCCATCAGTAGATGAGTGAATAAAAAAGTTGTGGTACATTTATACCATGCAATACTATGCAGCAGTAAAAAAGAAGAATCTCTTATCCTTTGAGACAGCATGGAAGGACCTGGAGAGGATTATGCTAAGTGAAACAAGCCAATCAGAGAAAGATAAGTATCATATGATCCCACTTCTATATGGAATTAAATGAACAAAATAAACTGGTAAACAAAATAGATTCAGAGACAGAAGCATAAAACAGTCTGAGGATTCTCAGATGAAGATGGGGATGGGTGGGTGGGCAGGAAGAGATCAACCAAAGAATATATATATATATATATATATATATATATATATATATATATATGCATAACACTATTATGCTTGTGTGTACTGGATAGCGTCAATGGAAAAAGGGGGACATCTGTAATACGTTCACCAATAAAGATCAATTTAAAAAAATAAATATATTACTATTTTTTCTTTCAATACCTAATTTAGAACCAAAATTCTCTTAAAACTAGATGACTGATTGGTGTGTCTGTGTGTGTGTGTGAAGAAATAGGAGATAAATTGGAAAACACAGAAGGGAAGCAAGTATTTTTTATGTAAAAGAATGTTTTGAAAGACACACACACAAACACACAGTAAAACATCCATCAAAACTTACTCATGCAGGGTAACCAAGTCTCTATGCTTGGATGCATTTCAAAGAGTTGTCATTCCTTCGTATAAATTATAAGATACGATTAGTTGTTTAAAAACCAAAAATGAATACCCAGATATTACATAAAAAAGGCAAAGTGGTCTGCTAAAGAAGATACATATCAACTATGTAATATTGTTTTAGGAAATTGATTTATAATAAACAACACATATTAAAATATCCTTAGCTCAATGGGCCATATGTGCTCATTCAGATAAATCTATAAAATTGTACAATGTAGCCCAGTTGTTGCCTCATTTAATTGCAAATGAGGTGAATACAAATTGTCAACATGAAGTTTGACAAAGTATTTCACTCTACTAGTAATAATTTCTGTGTTAGAATATTATAGTTTGCTCCTTTTTAATCTCTTGAAACCAGATCTGGCATATTAAAAATAACTTCAATATAAAGAGAGCTCACAGTTATATAAAACTTTTAACCTTCAAATCCCTGTTATCTACTAATCTCTATAGAATCTTCACAGCAGTCTTGAGGGGTAGGGGCATATTTTATTAGTGCAGTTGAGGCCCAGTACATGAAATTCACTCATGGAAGGAATGTGTCCCTCAGCCCAGCCTGAATCCTCTCTAATCTGGGACCCCTCAAGGGATGTCCAACTGCCCATTTAGGCCCGATTATAGTAGGATCGTGCCTAACTGGGCAGTCAGACATTTCTCTCACAATCCAGGACTGCTGCCTCCCAACTGCTCACCTTTCTGTCTTTCTGATTGCCTCTAACTGCTTCTGTCTGCCAGCCTGATCACCCCCTAACCACTCCCTTACCAGCCTGATTGATGCCTAACTGTTCCCCTGCCAGCCTGATTGCCCCTAACTGACCTCCCCTGTAGACTTGGTCATCCCTAACTGCCCTCTCCTGAAGACTAGATCACCCTCAACTGCCCTCCCCTGCTGGCCTAATTACCCATAACTGGCCTTCCCTGCTAGCCTGATCCCTCTCAAATACCCTCCCCTGCTGGCCATCTTGTAGTAGCCATATTGTATCCACATGAGGGCAGCCATCTTGTATGTCGGAGTGATGGTCTATTTACACATTACTCTTTTATTAGATAGGATACAAGCCTGGTGCATGGGTGGGGGCCAGCTGTTTGCCCTGAAGGGTGTCCTAGATCAAGGTGGGGGTTCCCTTGGGGCATGTGGTGGCCTGAGCAAGGGGCCTGTGGTGGTTCCCAGGTCAGGCACACTCCCTGGAGCCCCAAGTGAAGGTCCTTGTATATGGGATTTATTTATCTTTTATAACTGAAACTTTGTAGCCTTCAGTGGAGTCCAGGGCATGCCAGGAACTTGGCTTCTTCCATTGCCAGGGAAACTCAAGCCTTCTGCTCATTTCACGGCCACAGCCATTTTTGGGGGGATTTATTTATCTTCTATAATTGAAACTTTGGGCCCACCAGAGTGTGCAAGGAAGCTTGGTTTCCTTCATTGCCTGGGAAATCCTAGCCTCCTGCTTGCTCTGGGGCTGCAGCCATCTTGGCTGGGTTAATTTGCATACTCCTTCCTAATTGGCTGGTGGGTATGGCTTGTAGGTATAGCAGAGGTGGTCAATTTGAATATTACTCTTTTATTATATAGGGTTTCCACTGAAGTCATGAACAGTAGTGCTTAAGATCTTGTCAAAGTTCTTCATACTGATATCAACAGAGTTGATCCTAAAACCCATGCACTTTAATTTATGAACCACTATTTTGCCCAAGCTACCATATTACTCTGTGTAACACTGAGTCTTAAAAAAAAGTTACAGATTACAAATTCTATTTATATCATATAATTGTTTGTTCCTTCAATTGTGATTCTTTCTTATAATATTCATTATTATCATATATAAACTGAACAAAGATAATTGGTAAATCTCAAATTCTGATTTAATATTAATCTCTACTTCATGAATATTTTCTTAATGTATTTATAGTTATTTTCTGTATCAAATGTTTTAAAATTCTTCATTGTCATTTTCATGTGAATATCACACAAATCTGTTAGGTTATCAGTGAAACAGAACATATATTATACCTTTTATTTTAATTAATTAATTAATTTATTTATTTATTTTTAAATATATTTTATTGATTTTTTACAGAGAGGAAGGGAGAGAGATAGAAAGTCAGAAACATTGATGAGAGAGAGACATCAATAAGCAGCCTCCTGCACGCCCCACTGTGGAGATGTGCCTGTAAGCATGGTACATGCCCCCAACCGGAATCAAACCCGGGACCTTTCAGTCCGCAAGCTGCTGTTCTATCCACAGAGCAAAACCGGTCTCGGCATATTATATTTTTTTAAATCATGTTGCTAATGTTTCTATTTTCCAAGATGTAATTTAATGCAATTTTTTCAGTACTTACTTTATCAAGTAATTTCTGACTAAATTTTTTTTTAAAGTCTTTGTGTTTAAATTTTTTTTTAAAGTCTTATAACATTGTAGAAATTTCTAGGAATCTTCTGTGTTTGGGAAAGGATGCTGGTTTTCTAAGAGGGTCAAGAATGTATTAAAATTTGCTGTTTTGGTAATTGTTTTGTATGGAAATACAGTGGTACTTCGAGATACAAGTGCCCTAACATATGAGATTTTTGAGATACGAGCGATTTTTTCTTTGAAATACGAGCAACATTTGAGATAGGAGTAATTGCGCCGATCGGCCGGCTGCACACAACCCATCAGTTTACGGAGACTCGAGCGTCTCATAGTTTCCCACACCTCAAGGTTATGGAACAAATCAAACTTGTATCTCGAGATACCACTGTAAAGGAAAAAGTAATCATAAACCTTTGGAGGGAAGGTTGTGCTAGAGATGTTTTTTGGTGAAATGATAGCCAAATCACTTAAAGTTTGAGTGGGCCTACTTATATCAGCAATACTAAAGTAAGAAAGTTGACTTAATTCTAGCTGTTATATAGAAAGAAGAAAACTTTTTCAGCTTCTTCGAACAAGTAAACTAATAAAAAATATGCAAGAAACTCTAAAAGTCACATTTTTCTATTGGTTCTTATTACATGATAATGAATTACTTTACATGGCATTACTTATTTTTATTATTATTTTTAAAAATTTTAACTATTCTTTCTACAGGTCTTAAATGTTATGTTTTAATTATAAACGGTAAAATCTGCTGACTTATGAGTGCTATTATTTATCCTGTGTATACTATAAACATCAGAGCTCTAATTAGATCCAGAAGAATAGGAAGAAAAAAAATTTAAATCACTATAGAAACTGTTTTCAGAAGTTTGGCTGACAACTAAACAAGCATTTATGTTTAAGTTCCACATTCTTTGAATTTTTAATTTTTCATTTGTTTGTTTTCTTAAGAATTCTAAGTGAAGACTGAACAGGAATCACAATTCTAAGAAAACTTCTGAAATATGATTAGGTAGAAAAAATGCCACATAGGAATAACAGAAACAATTTAAAAATTCAACCATTTTTAAAGGTGTAGACTACCTCTGGTAAAGAAGAAATTAACCTTTTATAAACAAAAGTAACTGCTGCTTTAATTTTCATATGTTAATATAGATTCTGAAAGTAAAACTAGAAGAAAAATTAGATTATTATTTATTACTTTATATTATAAATTTCATGTCTAAAATATCTGATGTAGCCAAAGAAGAAAGTGATTTCTATATCTAAGAACTCTAAAATCTAATTTGAATATATTTTTGCCATGATAGAGAGGTCTGTTTAAAAAATAAGCATATTTTTGTTTTTCTGTATGTTCTAATGAGAATATTTATTATTGATACATAATTAAGAAAATCTCAGGCATACTCAAAATAATTTAATTCACTGTGATTAGTGAGGATGCTGGATTTTGATCAGCATAATTGGTAAGTAATCTGAACCTAATGGGCAAATGTAATACTGCATTGTTTTTAAGCACACACAGAACATTTACCAAAGTATGTGTGTGTGGTGTGTGTCTGTGTGTGTATGTGTGTGTGTGTGTGTGTGTGTATATATATATATATATATATATATATATATATATATATATATATATATATATATATATATATATCATTAAGCATTGAGCAAATTTAAATAACTTCAGAGGGTTAAAGTGACAGATTATCTTTTTGAATTACAGTAGAAATCAATTATGAGACAAGTGCTAGAACATTTGCTATTTGGAAGGAAAAAGACAGATAAAGTTAATAACTAATGCCCCCCCCCCCCTAAATCATAATAAGATTAGAATATGTTTTAATAATAATGCATAAAATCCTCTGGGATTTAGAGAAAAATGTATAGACTAAATTTTTATATTAAAAGCTATCTAATACTGCAAGTTAATGGAAAAGAACACAAATCTAAGATAGGATTTGCAGAAACTGATAAAATTTTCAAAACCTTGTCAAGAATGATCAAGGGAAATACAGAAGACAGAAATATAAAATTAACTTAACATATTTATTAAGGAGTTACGTGTTAAGTAGTGTTTGTGTAGTATGCATCAATAAATAAACAGGAAGAAATCCCATTCCTCATACTCTTGTGTTAAACAGAAGATGTAATCTCTGTCTCTACACACACACACAAATATATATACTAGAAGCCTGGTGCACAAAATTTGTGCACTTGAGGGAGTGTCCCTAAGTGTGCTTGCTCCTTCTCATAGTCCAGGAGCCCTTGGGGGATATCTGACTGAAGACCCCCTTAATGCTACTACAGAGGCAGGAGAGGCTGTGCTCACCAGCCATGAGCCCAGCTTCTGCCTGAGCACTCCTCTCCTATTGGGAGCACACTGACTACCAGGGGGTAGCTCCTGCATTGAGCATGTGCCCCCTGGTGATCAGTGCATCATAGTGACCATTCGTTCTACAATTTGGTTGATTTGCATATTAGGGCTTTAATATCCTTTCTAATAAAAGAGTAATATGCAAATTGACCATACATCCACTACAACCACAAGCCAAGACCACCAGCCAGGCCCACAAGCAAATCAGAGCAAGTATGCAAATTAACCCAACGAAGATGGCTATGGACAGAGAGAGAGCAGAAGGGAGGCTTGGGTTGCCCCTGACAATGGAGGAAGCCAAGATTTTCACAAATTCTGCACAGCCCAGGCCTCTGCTTAAGGCAACAAAGTTTCAATGGCTGATGCCATGGAACAGGGCTTGGAGTGCCCCTGGTGATGGAGGAAGCCAACTTTCCGCACACCCTGGCTGGCCCAGACCTCCACTTAAGGCAACGAAGTTTCAGTTGTAGAACATAAATAAAACCCAGATACCAAGGCCTCCACTTGGATTGCTAGAGGGTATTGCCATCATTCAAACCATCACAGACCCCTCACCCAGGCCACCCAATGCCCCAAGGGAACATCCACCCTGATCCAGGACACTCTTTAGGGCAAACCACTGCACCAGATGTCTATCCTATCTAATAAAAGAGAGATGTGCAGATTGACTATCACTCTAACATACAAGATGACTCCCCCCATGTGGTCAAAAGATCCTTTCCCCATGTGGACACAAGATGGCTAGCAGGGGAGAGCAATTAGCAGAGACCAGGCCTGCTAGGGAGGGCAGTTGAAGGTGATCAAGCCTATAGAGGAGGGCAGTTAGGTGTGGCCAGGCTGGCAGAAGAAAGAAGTTGGGATGACTGGGCCTCCAGGGAAGGGCAGTTGTGGGGGGACACAGGTCTGCAGGGGACAGCAGTTAGTGGTGATGAGGTCCACAGGGGAGGGCAGTTAGGGGTGACCAGGCTCACAGGGGAAGGCAGTTAGGGGCAAACAGGCTGGTAGGGGAGCAGTTAGGCATCAATCAAGCTGGCAGGGGAGTGGTTAGGGGGTGGTTAGGCTGGCAGGCAGAAGCAGTTAGGGGAGTCAGTAAGGCAGGTAGATGAGCAGTTGGGAGCCAGCAGTCCTGGATTATGAGAGGAATGTCCAACTGCCCTTTTAAGCTCCATCCCGGTAGGATTAGGCCTAAATGGGCAGTCGGACATATCTCAAGGGGTCCCAGATTGGAGAGGGAGCAGGCTGGGCTGAAGAACACACCTCTGTGCATGAATTTCATGCACTGGACCTCTAGTGTGTGTATACACACACACACACACACACACACACATATAATATAGTCTAATAAAAGAGTCATATGCAAATTGACCATCACTCTAACACACAAGATGGCCACCCCCATGCGATCAAAGATGGCTGCTCCTATATGGACAAAAGATGGCCGCCACAAGATGGCCATCAGAAGAAGACATTTGGGGGCAACAAGGCCTATAGGAGAGGGCAGTTTGGAGTGACCAGGCCCACAGGGGAGGGCAGTTAGTGGTGACCAGGCCCACAGAGGAGGGCAGTTAGGGGAAAAGAGGTCAGCAGGGGAGGGCAGTTGGAGGGGACTAGTATTACAGGGGAAGGCAATTGGGGGGACCAGGCTTGCAGGGAAGGGCAGTTGGGGTGACCAGGCCTACAGTTGATGGCAGTTTGGGGGAAGACCAGACCATCAGGCGAGGGCAGTTGTGGAGGACCAGGCTAACAGAGAAGGGCAGTTAGGAGTGACCAGGACTGCAGGGGAGTGCAGTTGAGGGTGACTAGGCCTGCAGGGGAGGGAGGTTGGGAGGGATCAGGCTTATAAGGGTGGGCAGTTAGGAGTAACCAGTATCAAGGGAGGGCTGATTATGACCAGCCTGGCAGGGGAGGGGAGTTAGGGGCAACCAGGTCTACAGCTGATGGCAGTTTGGCGGGGAGACTAGACCTTCAGGGGAGGGCAGTTGTGGGAGACCAAGCCAACAGGGGAGTACAGGTAGAGGTAACCAGAACTGCAGGGGAGGAAAGTTGGGAGGGACCAGGTCTGCAAGGGAGGGCAGTTAGGGGTGACCAGACTAACAGGGGAGCACAGTTAGGGGCAATCAGGTTGGCATGGTAGTAGTTAGGCATCTATCAGGCTGGCAGGGGAGTGGTTAGGGGTGATCAGTCTGGCAGAAAGAAACTGTTAGGCAGGCAGGCAGGCAGGCAGGTGAGCAGTTGGGAGCCAGCAGTCCTGAATTGTGAGAGGGAACCCAGATTGGAGGAGAAGGTGCAGGCTGGGCTGAGGGACACCCCCCTATGCATGAATTTTGTGCACTTGTCCTCTAGAGTGTATGTATATATGTATATATATGTATGTGTGTGTGTGTGTGTGTGTGTGCATATATATATAAAATTTACCATGTATAATTTACCATATATGTATGGTAAATTACAATGTTTATGGAAAGGTCACAATTGATATGAGAAAATATAAGAAAATAAAACATCCTGGGCACTGAAAACCATAAGTCTGGGCGGTTACCTAGTTTTTAGTCATAATCATATAAAATCTAAGCAAAAAAATTAATAATAAGATAAATAAAAATGAAATAAATCTAGGCCAGCATTCTGTAATTAACACTTGAATACCTGACATTGTCCTTCATTTATTTATTTGGTAAATATTGGGAACCTCCAATATAAGAAGACCTGGAGCAAAAACAAAGAAAAACCAGATCTTATCTGAATAATTGTGGAGCTCCTTGTCTAGTAAATGTGATAGATAAACATTCACATTACAAATGAGAGATAAGTGCAAAGCATTTTTGGAGGGGTGAAGGGACATAATTTAGTCATTTATGAATATTAACCCCAGCACGGTCTTTTATAAAAGCAACATCTCACCTTGAAAATAGCTAGTGTTTTTTCTCAGGTACATGTTTTATTAACCATGGTCTGTCAGTAGCTGCTGTTGTCTTTGGGAGCTTATATTAGAAAATAGGTCAGATATCATCATGATAATAAACTGGGTTTTCTGGGAGGGACTAGCTGTGCGAAGCTTCATGACTTCATTATTGAAGCCTCTATCAGTGGTTCTCAACCTTTTTTAATGCTGTGACCTTTTAATACAGTTCCTCATGTTGTGGTGACCCCCAATCATAAAATTATTTTCGTTGCTACTTCATAACTGTAATTTTGCTACTGTTAATGAATCATAATGTAAATATCTGTTTTCCAATGGTCTTAGGCAACCTTGCTAGCAGTTTTCAACCTGTGGGTTGCGACCCACAAGTTGAGAACCGCTGATAATAAGAAAACTAAGATAATCAGAGCCTAAGATAATCAGAAAACACAGATATTTACATTATGATTCATTAACAGTAGCAAAATTTCAGTTATGAAGTAGCAACGAAAATAATTTTATGATTGGGGGTCACCACAACATGAAGAACTGTATTAAAAGGTCACAACATTAAAAAAGGTTGAGAACCACTGCCTGAGCTGAATGGGGCACAAAAAGTTTCACTGTCTTTCCAAAATTACCATTCAGTGTTTCAGGTTATATGTGTTAGGATACTGTTTTCCAAATTATGAAATCTGGTAGTCATCAACGAAGATAAATTCATGCATGAGGGACTTTTCTGGATCAATTCCTGCATTGTGAATTTTCAAAAAGTTTTGCTGAGACCAGTTTGGCTCAGTGGATAGACCGTCAGCTTGCAGACTGAGAGGTCCCGGGTTCGATTCCGGTCAGGGGCATGTATCTTGCTTGCGGGCACATCTCCACTGTGGGGCGTGCAGGAGGTGGCTGATCGATGTCTCTCTCTCATCGATATTTCTGACTTTCTATCTCTCTCCCTTCCTCTCTGTAAAAAATCAATAAAATATATTTAAAAAATTGAGTAGAGTGATTTCTGCTAATTTATTCTTTTTCAAAACTGTTTTAGTTACTTCAGTTTCTTGGCTTTCTATATAAATTTTAGAAAATTTGTGCCAATATCTACAAAAAATGATGAAATTTTGATAATTCATTAAATATGTATATTGATTTGAGAAAATTATTTTTAATACATTGAGTCTTTCAATCCATGAGTACAATATCTCTCTCCAGTGTTTAGATTTTTAAAATTTACTTCATTAGTGTTTTGTAATTTTCAGCATACAAGTCCTGCACATATTTCATAAGATTTACAGCTATATATTTCATTGTTTGAAGGATTTTAAATAGTATTTCTTAAAATTTGGTTTCTATATGTTCATTGCTAGTTTATATAAATAGAATTAATTTTGCGTGTTAATTTTATATCCTTTAATGTTGTTGACATATTTTTAATGGTACATTACTTAGATTATTTTTCTATGTACACATCAAATCATCTGAAAATTGAGTTTTCCTCTTCTATTTATGTGCCTTAAAATTTTGGTATAATTCTCCAGTTTAACTGGAATTTTAAAACTTCAAGTTCAGTTTCCTTAATAAGGAAAATTAGTAATATGAGTAGTTATAAAGCTACTAATGTTATTTTTTCAGTATGTAAGCTTTTGCTTTGCCAGGGAAAGTTTCATTTCACCTAAGTAGTTGAACTTATGCATGTGGAGTTGTGCATATTATTCTAGTATCACCCCTTTGTTATCCACAGGATCTATGATATTTATTGTTTCATTTCTGCTATAGATAATTTGTCTCCATTCAATCTTTTATTTTATATTCATATTTATTGAAAATTACAATTAATTAAATAAAAAGAAACAATATAGCTCTAACCCTTTTATAAATATGATATAAACTGTTAAAATATGATGTGGAGTTGAAGTAATTGATCATGAAATCAAAGAACTATAGAGTTGTTGAGATTAGTAGAAGTTAGTTCAAGCTTTTTGAAATAGATTTAACACTAAGACTTCTATGAAAGATTCACTTTTAGTCAATTATAATGAATCATACATTTTTATCTTCATTCTACCACTCATCACATTCTATTAAAATGTGAGAGAAATCCATTAGGAGTTGTTTATTGTTGAATCAACCTCAACAGCTACTAATTGCTGATGAATGAATTGATAAATGAATGACCAACCAATAAAGGCATCCTTTCTATAACTTTCCTACCCTAGCAGACAATGAGGGTGGCAATGGAGAATCACCTAATCCCTGCTTGAAAACTTTCACAGGATATAATATACTGCCTCACATATAAAACCTTTTCAACTGTCAGTCATTTCTTGATATAATAATGTTTTATTCTAATATTGAATTGGTATTTCTGTATTTACCCAATATGTTTTTTATTATAATATTTCTTACAACTTGTACTTACTCATGATAATAAAAACTTAAGTATTGGAAACAGGTACCATCTATTTACATTTCTTTTCACATTTCCCATTCTCATGTTAGTAATTGTGATATCAGAATTAATATTCTTGAATCCTTTAATAGCATCTAATATGCATGGTTTTAGATCTCTGTTATCTAATCTTTCTCTGATTGAATGGTATCAGCTATCAAAATTTCCTTAAACATAGAAATTAAATGTTTAAAACATACTATAGTGCTCAAATTATGATTAGACCATCACAATATTCAGTGTCATTTTCTCTTTTATACCTACTATAACAGAGTCATATTTCCTATGAATTTTAGTAGTTTAGTTTTTTTAGTTAATTAAGTATTTTGTTCATCATGACTAAAAAAAAATGAATAGGGAGTTCATTAAATAAGTAATAGGTAAAGAAGTTCCAGGTGATAGGAGAAGGGCTGTATCATACTTTTAACAACTAGATCTGCTACTTATTGTGTAATACTGAACAAAGGTATTTAACTCTGAACTTCAGCTTTCTCATCAACCAAAAATAAGAATAATAACTATTATTTAGAGATTTGAGATTTAAATAAAATAACAGATAAAGTGAAAGCTCGGAGCACACATTTTTTTAATACGGTGTATCCTTCTTTCCAGTCCATTTTCCATGTTCCTAAATGTGCTCTTATTTATAGCATATACTCAATACATTTATATTGAATGAATAAGTGAGATCTTAAATTTAGGAATTTGATGGTAGGATTTTAAAAGGACTTACATTATGTTCTTTGATCTCATTCCTATGTGGAATATAAAGAACAAAATAAATTGATGAACAAAATAAATCAGAGACATAGAAATATGGAACAGACTGTTGAATCTGAGAGGGAAGCCTGGAGATGGTTGGGTGGGTAGGAAGAGATTAACCAAAGAATTTATGTGCATATATGCAAAACCCATGGACACAGATAACAGTGTGGTGAAGGCCTGGATGAGAGTGGGTGCAAGCTAGAAGGGGCCCATGGAAGGGAAAGAGGCCATCTGTAATATTTTCAATAATAAAGACAAATTTAAAATGATCTATTTTTTAAATGAAACAGTAATTTCATTCTTATATAGATAATGATCAATGGAAAAAATATAGCATTTAGAAAGGTAGAAACTGGTTTGATTAATGATACCACTGTAGACAAAAGTGTACATTTTCTTACCCATGATACAACTGTCTGTCACTGGCATTAATTACTCTATGAAATGCCAGGAATTGGCATCTGCACAGAAGATAGCTGTTCTTCTGGCACCTGTAGGAAATAATAAAATATTAAATTATAAGTTGTTCTCTCTCACCACAGTGATGTGAAATAAAAATAACTTATACTTGCTTGTATTTTCCCAGTGATGTTAGAGTTAAACTTTCTGGGGAAACATATATTCCAACTTTAGTAGGAATGGAAATAGAAAAATATAATTTACATCATAGAGGTTTATATAGCAGCATATGTATGATTTTTGAAGTCAAATGAATCTGTTTTTTAGCAGCACACACATCATTCTTCATACAAATGTTCTTTCTAGATGCTGGTCTGAATGTTAATCTAGCCCTTGTGGGCTGCTAAATTTTCCAGCACAAGAGCAACTGAATTAGTTACTTCATTATAATTCTCAACCAAGTCAACAGTTCAGATTCTATACAAGATGCTGAGTTGAAATTTACCTCTCAGTCTTCTGAAACACTACCTAGGAGAATTTTAGTATTCTGAACTAAAAGAAGCTTTACAAATTACAGTCTATTCTAGGAAAGAGTAAATTACCAAAATAAGTTTCAAGTATAATTTTAAAATGGAATTAGTAATTGGATATAAAACACCAACCTGTTCATTTGGGTACAGAAATTATGACAGAAAAATTGTCTTTATTCTTGAAAATACATCAGTGTTAGGTTGACTGTTAAACCATTTTAAAAAGCATATTAATCCTGATGCTGTCTTACATTCATCAATGTTTACTTCTTTCAAAAGCTAAATCTGATAATTTTATACCATTTTTTATTGTTGGACAAGTTCCTTGGTGGGGGATGTGATTAAGTTAATCTTCATTTAGTAATCTTATACACTTTAAAATGGTATAGAAACTACAGTAAAACCCATATGTTCTCATATTCTCCACATTATCAACTACAAAGAGAATAGAGATTATTTTGTGTATTTAAACATACTTATCTGATCTGTACTAACTATCCCTAAAAAACAAACACATGGTTTTGATGCCTAGCACAATTTGAATTTTTTAAAGAATTTATATAATTTCATGTAATAGAATAGAGTTGATTTTTCATCCAGGAATCACCGTGACTTCAGCTAGGATGTATTTCTGCCTTCCTTTGGCCTTAGCATTGGAGGGCAGGTCCCTGATAATTTTGGTGACAAAATCAGTACTATTCTCATTTAAATAAAACTGCCTAAAACATTTGAGCAGTTGTTCATTAACAGAGAAATCTTTAACTAAATATAATTTGACATGTTGCAACTTGAATTCTTCTCAAGTTTTTGGACACCATCTTGTGGGGAAGCATGGGACTTGGCTGGAATGTCTGTAAGGAGCGTTCTCTGAAAGGTCAGGGGCCTTGCTGCAGGTGACAGCCCCTGCCTTGATTTTTCCAAACAAGTCTGACCTCCTGGAGTGTTTTACTAGAATCTTTATGTTTATACTTTAAAATGTCTTTGTTTAAAAGATACTACAGATGCAGGTGCTTTCTTGAGGATGCTTACCCTGCTGATAGTATCTAGAGGTTAATTTTAGTTCAAGCTAGCCTATCTAATAAAAGAGCAATGAGCAAATTGACCATACCTCCGATACCCCCACAAGCCATGCCCACCAACCAATCTGAAGCAAGTATGCAAATTAATCCAACCAAGATGGCTGCAGCCACAGAGAGAGCAGGAGGCTTGGATTGCCCCCGCAATGGAGTAAGCCAAGCTTTTCACCTGCCCTGGTGAGCCCAGGCCTCCGCTCAAGGCTACAAAGTTTCAATTGAAGAAGATAAATAAATCCCAGATACCAGGGCCTCCACTTGGGTTGCCGGGGACATGGCTGGCCTGAAAAACACCACAGGGCCCTTTCCCAGGCTACTCCATGCCCCATTGGAACCCCCACCCTGATCCAGGACACCTGTCAGAGTAAACCAGCAGGCCCCCACCTATGCACCAGGCCTCTATCCAATCTAATCAAAGGATAATATGCAAATTTACCATCAATTCAACACACAAGATGGCTGCCCCATGTGGTCAATGGTCCAGCCCTCATGGACACTAGATGGCTAGCATAAGATGGGCAGCAAGGGAAGCAGTTGGGGGAGACCAGGTCTGCAAGGGAGGGCAGTTGTGCGCAATCAGGCCAGAAGGGGAGGGCAATTAGGAGGGACCAGGCCTATAAGGGAGGGCAGCTAGTGGCAATCAAGCCTGCAGGGAAGGGCAGTTAGGAGTAACCAGGCTGGCAGAGGAGGGAAGTTAGGGGCAACCAGGTAAGGGCAGTTGAGGGGGACCCAGGCCTGCAGGAGAAAGCAGTTAGGGGGGTCCAGGTCTCTAGGGGAGGGCAGTTGGGGTGACCAGGCCTGCATGGGAGGGAAGTTAGGGGCAATCAGGCTGATAGTGAGTGGTTAGGGAGTGATCAGGCTGGCAGGCAAGCAGTTGGGAGCCAGCAGTCCTGGATTATGAGAGGGATGTCCCAAATTGAAGAGAGTGCAGCTGGACTGAGAGACACCCCCTGATGCATGGATTTTGTGCATCAGGCCTCTAGTTGTTACAATACAAAGCTAACGAGACAGGCAATCAGGGCTTTCTTGGTTCCTTATGCCAACTAGCCCCTTCTCTTTCACAGAAATGTGTGTCAGTTATTCATCTGTCATTCAGGGTCTGCCAGACAGCCTTGGCACCATCTCACATTTAATTATGATTTTACATATTTCTTTTTTCAATTATAATTTTCAAACAAAACAATATAAAATTACTGTTATCAAATAACTCTAAATAGTATATTTTATAACTTATGGTCAAATTAATCACACATTTGTTTTTATGCTGTATTATGCATATTTACTTAAAAATAAAGATTATAAAAAGTAGCTTTAACATAAAATTGTAAATGTTCTCTCAATTACACAATGCTTGGTTTTATAATGTCTTAGCTTACATTGCTAGCTTTATAATTTACTGAGCAGAATTATGAAAAGAATAGAAGCCTGGTGCATGAATTTGTGCACAGGTGGGGTCCCTCACCTGGCCAGTGATTGATCTCCTATCAGGAGCAAGCTGGCCAGCGGGAGGTATCCTGGGAGGCCAGTTGCAGAGAGGGTCCATGAGAGGTTTGTCAGACATAGGGGGAGGGGCCACAGGAGGTTGGCTGTGGGAGCTCACTGTTTCAGTCATTCTGCTCATTTGCTCAAAATGGTCACTTAGACTTTTATAGATATAAATGTTTGTATAATCCCAACTACCCAGTTTTGTATATGAGGAGCTTGGAAGTTGCAACTCTGTCCTATCAAGTAAAAAGCTGGACATATTAAAAAAATCAAGAATTCTCCTGACACCCACAAGAGAGGCAAAGATATAGAGTGCACAGGGCACAATACTTCCCTCAGGATTAGAGAGACCTACAGGTGAACACAGGTAGTAACACTTTATTGGAGCAGAGACTTAAGAGCAGAAACCACTGTGGGAACCAGCACCAGAGGAAGAAAACCTGACCTGTTATTGATGATGAGACTCAGTTTGGACAAGTTTGTGAAATTTATCTCCACACATTCAACCAGGTTCCACAGTAAATATTGGAAAACATTTCCACTGAATAGGAATGCTCTGTCAGAAAACAATACCTTTGACAGAGCATTCTGTATTTCTAGTAACAAAACTGAATGGGTATTATCAGAGCCTAACAGACCTAGTGGGAGGGAAACACCCAATGCCATCCCTCCCTAGACATCTTGTTCCTCCTAATGGGTAGAAAATACTGATAAACACATGATATTTACAGTTCAGAGGCACAGGCCCATTAAAAACTGGGACCTAATCATGAAACTGTAGAATATTTTCCCTCTCTCCATATTATAAGGGACTATATACAGTGGTTCCTTATCCTCAAAATGCCAAGTCTGGCTATCCTGAGAAAAGTTACAAGGCATACTGAAAGGAAAAATAAATTTTGAAGAGACAGAGCAAATATCAGCATCAGACATGGAAGGGATGAAGAATTTAAAACAACTATGATCGATCTTCTAAGGCCCCTAATGGATAAAATACAGCATGCAGGGACAGATAGGCAACATAAGTAATGAGATGGCCATCCTAAGAAGAATCAAACAGAAATGCTGTGATCAAAAGCACTGGAACAAAACTGAAGAAGGCTTTGGAAGGATTTATTTGTAACCTCAACACGACTAGGAAAGATAATCTGAGTTAGAGGATATAAAGATAGAAATCTCCCACACTGAAAAACAAAAACACCAAGAAAAACACAACAGAACACAACACCATAAAGGACTTTAGGACAAACAAATGGATAATGAGTATATCAAAGAAGAAAGAGAAAAGGACTAGAATAATTTGAAACAATAACAACTGAGAAGTTGCCCAAATTAATGTCAGGCAATAAACCACAGATTCAGGAAGCTTAGAGAAAATGCTCCTCCTTCAAAAATGATCAAACAAACAAAAAACAAAAACCACACACACATAAACAAACAAACAAACATACACAAATGGGCACATCATTTTAAACTAAAGAGAAATCAAAGATAAAGTAACACCCTGAAAATAGTCATTGGAAAAAATCACCTAGGTATAGAGGAACAAAAGTAAGAAATTCAGTGGAACCTCGGTTCTTTTTTTAAAATATATTTTATTGATTTTTTACAGAGTAGAAGGGAGAGGGATAGATAGTCAGAAACATCAATGAGAGAGAGAAACATCGATCAGCTGCCTCCTGTATGCCCCACACTGGAGATGTGCCCACAACCAAGATACACACCCTTGACTGGAATCAAACCTGGGACGTTTTAGTCTGCAGGCTGACTCTCTATCCACTGAGCCAAACTGGTTCTAGTGGAACCTCTGTTCTTGAACTTAATTTTTCCAGAAGACTGTTTGAGAGGTAATTTGTTCAAAAACTGAACCCATTTTTCCCATTAAAAATAATGTAAATTGAATTAATCCTCTCCAGATCCCATAAATGATTCAGTTTAAATCTTTTTACATAAATAATACACATCTAATGTACTATAAAAAAACACATTAAAAACAAAAGGACATGAAATGTAAATGAAAATTTAACAGAAAGAAATGAAATATACATAAAATGAAAATATTCATACATATTTACTTGAATGAAGTTTAAAAAGCTGAGATTCTACCATATTTTCTTTTTTTAAGCTCTATACTTCTCACAACTTTCCCTTTCACTTTGCTGCTATCAATAACCTTCTTCAGATCTATGGTGACTTACTGTAGATATTTAATAATAATAAGCAGAAAAAAAACACACAAAAATATTCCTTGCATAAGGTTTAGTGGTAAACTTACTCATGCTCACACAAACTCTCCTTTGTCTCCTGAGATACAGGATGTTCAGACAGGTATCAGCATGAAAGGACTGTCTGGTCTAGAACTGAAGTTTTGTTTGACAACTGAAATATTTTCCATGAATAACTTGGTCAATAATCAAATTGTTTGAGATGGGAGACATTGGAGAACTTAAGTTTGAGTGTGCATCTTACTTCACAGACACCATGGAAGCAAGAAAAAAGTAGAATGAAGTATTTAAAGGGCTAAAGGGAAAACAAATCCAAGAAATCCTACCAACACAGAATTCATATCCTAATAAATCATCCTTCAAAAGTAAGGAGAAATGAAGACCTTTTTTAAAAAAATTAAATTTTCTTGTTGATACTATTATAGATATCTCCCATTTTAGCCTTTGCCCCCCTCCACCTGTCTTCTATCCCATCCTAGTCCTTCACCACATTATTATCTGTGTCTATGGCCTATGTATACATGCATATAAATCATTTGGTTAATCACTTCTCACTTCCCTCCACCCTTATCTCTGAGATCTGTATCCATGATCTGGACTGGTTTTATTCATCAGTTTATTTTATTCATTAGATTCCACATATACGTGAGATCATGTGATATTTGTCTTCCTTTAACTGGCTTATTTTGCTGAGCATAATAATCTCCAGGTCCATCCTTGCTGTCTCAAAAGCTCAGAGATCCATCTTTTTTGTAGTTTCATAGTATTCCTTTGTTTAAATGTTCTACTCATCTACTGATTGACACTTGGACGGGTTCCAAATCTTAGCTATTTTAAATAATACTGCAATGAATATAAGGTAGAAAAACTATATTTTCTGACTGGTGTTTCAAGAAGTGAGGGAATATTTTACTGCTAGACCTACTTTGCAAGAAATGTTAAAAGATGTTTTTAAGAGAGAAGCAAAACAATATAGATCAGAAAATGGCATATATCAGACCTACATAAAGGATGGTGAGGAATGAAGAAGAAACAAGTGAAGATGAAATAAATTTTTTTTTTAAAAAATTATATTTATTATTAAAAGTATTACAGATGCCCCCCTTTTTCCCATCAACTCCCTCCCAATTGAACTACCAGTCAACACTGTTTAAAATAAAATAACAACAATGTATTCAATTGTGTATTCTTATATATAACACTAGAGGCCTGATACATGAAGATTCATGCAAGAATGGGCCTTCTTTCCCCTGGCTGCTGGCACCACCTTTGCTCTGCCTGGAGCTGCCTTTCTGCCTTCCCACAATGCCCAGAGGCCCAGCGCTGCTGGGGTGGTGGAGAATGCCCCAGGCCACTCTGCACTTGTGTATGTTAATTAACCTGCCGTATTTGTTGGGTTAATTTGCATACTCACTCCTCATTGGTGGGTGGGATTCTCAAAGGTATGGTCAATTTGCATCTTTCTCTTTTATTAGTGTAGATATTTATGGACATATATAATCATACAAGCTTGTATACAAGTGAAATGAATAATGGCAATGGTATAAGAGACAGAAGGGAGGAATTAAGATTATATTGTTATTATAAGATACTTACACTATCCATGAAGGAATATAATGTTCTTTTAAAGTGAGTTTGGATTATTTGTAAAGGTAATGTAACAGTCTAAAGAAATCAGTAAAATAGTTTTAAAAAAAAGTATAACCAACATGCCAAGAGAGGAGATAAAATGCAATTATATAAAATATTTAATTAAAACTGCAAAAGGTAGAAAAACTATAGAAGACAAAAATAAGAATAAAGTATGTGGGCAACAAATAGGAAATAGTAACAGAAATGATAGATATTAATCCAGTTCTCTCAATAATCATTTTCAACATCAGTGGTCTAAATGCACAGAAATTAAAAAACAGAAATTTTTAGAGTAGATCAAAAAACAAGACCCCACTATATGTTGTCTACAAGAAGTCTATTTTAAATATAAAAACATGTATATATTTAAAGTAATTATATGGAAGAATATAGGCTGTCCCCAGAAAATGTATATATAAACTTTGAGTAATATAATGGCAGTGTTTATTAAAATACATTTAATTTTCAAAATTGAGCTACCAGCTGTTAAAGTGTATATACATTTTTGGGGAAAACCTGTATATACCATATGTACACTAAACAAAAGAAAGCCGGAGTAGTTATATTAATTTCAGAAAGAGCTGACATCAAAGAAGGAAAGTTACCAAAGGTAAATAAGAGAATTATATAACAACGGAGGGTCAATTCTTCAAGAAAACATGACAGTCTATAATATGTAAGTGCTTAACAACAGAATGTCAAGCTATGTGTGACAAAACTAATAGACTTACAAAGTGAGGTGATAAACACACTATCATAGTTGGGGATTTCCATACCATTCTATCAGAAGTACATAGATCCCTCAGGCAGAAATTCAATAAGGATTGAAATGGAAGAAAAAAAAAACTTAGGCAATGTTAGTAACAAAATATTTTAAGATACTAGATAGATAGGTGGTATTTAATACAACTTAACATTTAATTTCTGCAAATTATCATAAATTAATTCCAATTATTTCACTTTTTGTCTTACTTTTCTGTTTTACAATTTTTCTCATCTCTAAAATGAGGCTATATTTACAAACTAATTGCAATGATTAATAACTTTTGCTTTAGGCAGCATTTCCCAAGCCAAAGTGTATTGTAGAATAATAAACTTCCTAAGTTCTCTACCAAGCCCTGAGAAGCAAAGATGAAGGACAGAGGAAATAAATGACATTGACCAAATAGGTACTTGGAGGAGGAAATGTGTGTAATGCTAAAATATTTTCCCATTGACTTTGAGACTGGGGACCAGATTTATGGAGAGATAAACTTATGCAAACCACATAAATAGCTGTGTGTAGCAAACTAAAATATTGTTTGAATGTTGCAAAATTTGGTATATTAATTAAAGTGACGTGGCAAGATCACTGTGATTTTGGATTGCATGTCTTTAAGACATCTAAATTCCTCTTTCTTTTTATCATAATTTGGGAAATGTTTTCCAGGTCCCTCCAATGGGCTGTGTGATTTTGAATTTGATCTCTGTTCCTGGGAGCAGGAACAGGAGCATGACTTTGACTGGAATCTGAAAGCTAGCAGCATCCCTCCTGCAGGCACAGAGCCAACTGCTGACCACACCTTGCGAAATTCGTCTGGTCATTACATCTTCATAAAGAGCTTGTTCCCTCAGCAACCCATGAGAGCAGCCAGAATTTCCAGCCCGGTCATAAGTCGAAGAAGCAAAAACTGCAAGGTATGGTAAAGACAGAAATATTATGATCAACTTCTGATAGATTCAATAAGGAAAATGAAATGGTTAGAACAAGACAAAAATGTGCTTGAATTTAGTCAATTTGGGATATGTGAGGAAGAAAGATGTGAAGTAAAAATGAGATGGAAGGATACTTGGAGCTGTAGGAAGAATTTATTCTGTGGGCATAATCCATAATTAATGGAATTTTGGAAACCATTGGCAAATTTCATGATTATTATCCATGGATAATTCAAAAGGAGTAAAATACTAGTTGTTTTCATTCAGGAAGTTTAATACTTATTGCTATTATGAAAAATTCTCAATCAGAAAAAAATTAAACAAACACACACACACACACACACACACACACACACACACACACATATATATATATATATATATATATATATAGAGAGAGAGAGAGAGAGAGAGAGAGAGAGAGAGAGAGAGAATATCCAAGGATTATTATTAGAGATAGGTGGAGGTACAATAAAATGTTTGAAGATGTTTTCATGAAAAAAGACACTGAATTTGACCCCCCCCCCCCAAAAAAAAAAAGAAAAGTAGAATAATTTATATAGGTAGGAAGAAAAATATGGTTTTGCCATTATCCTGTGGAAATTTGAAGAAAATATTTATAGAGTATTATAAGTATAAAATAAGGTTGCGTGGCTCTTAGGGGCAAACAACCTCATATAATGACTGTATTTTCAGAATCTTTCACTTTCCTTTATTTATTTATTTATATATATTTTTTTAATATATATTTTATTGATTTTTTACAGAGATGAAGGGAGAGGGATAGAGAGTTAGAAACATCGATGAGAGAGAAACATAGATCAGCTGCCTCTTGCACGCCTCCTACTGGGGATGTGCCCACAACCAAGGTACATGCCCTTGACTGGAATCGAACCTGGGACCCCTTAGTCCACAGACTGACACTCTATTCATTGAGCCAAACTGGTTTTGGCCCTTTATTTATTTTTTGCTTGATGGTTTCTATTCCACAAAAATATTAATTCAGCTACAGTAGGAACTAAACTTGGCATTATATATAATATAAATTAAGCCTTCATGGATGACTTCACAGGAATCTTGCTTTTGAGAGATTGATATATAAATCATTGTGTCTTCATTTATATTTATAATGAAAAGTGCAGTCTTCATAAGATCTGAACACATGACTCTGACTGGGTTTGAGCACTGAAAGAAAAGCCATAAGTTTGAGCACTAAAAGAAAAGCCGATTATATCCACAAAGTTGATAATTCATCAGAGAATCAGGTTAGGAGACAGTGCATGATTTAATTCTTTAATGTCTTCAAATTATATTATTCTCATGTGCCTTTCTCTACATTAGTGAGAGCCCTAACCCCGGGAAGGAAAGATATTAAATCATTGTTTACAGGCTCCCAATTGTACCTGCTTCTCTTATAGATGCTTGTTCTTCTGTTTCATACTGACTAAGCTTCACATCCCACCACTGTCACAGTCTTAAAGCATGTTAAATCTTTAGTTTGTCTTGGGAGGGTTTCTGTCTGAGATTAAGGTGATTCATAGGTAAACTCTCAGATAGTGATCACATTTCTTTTATGTCTTCAGACACATTTGATAGGAGTTGTGCCACTCCGGTTTCAGAGTTTTTTTTTCTGCAAGAAAGTGAAATGATCAGATTAGAGTTTTAGAAAAATAACTCAGATGTACAAAATGAATGTAATATATCATTCAGAATTATATTAAACTTTAATTAGCCTGACAATGAAACCTGACTTTTAATCAGATCTATTTTGTTTGCTTTTGTTGTCTTCCAAATTATTTGATACTTTCTCAAAAATAAAGCCCAAACACAACAGACTTTATATAGTTTGAGTGTATATATATATATACATATATATATATATACACACACACATATATATGTATGTATATATATATGTATATATATGTATATATATATGTATGTATATATGTATGTATATATGTATGTATATATGTATATATATATATGTATGTATACATATATATATATACAAATGAATTACAAATAAGTTCTAGTATTAGAAAGACAAAAGTTAAACATGAAATACATATAAAATTCAAGTTGACTTCTAAACTTTTCTATTTAGACACTTTCTCTACAAATGTTCAAAAATTGTTTTCCTTTTCACTCTTTAGTAACCAAGGATTTCATCCATCTCTGTTTTCCCTGGTCCCCAAACTGTAGTCCCTACTGTTTTAAACATCTGTGTGAGAATAATGAAGTATGCCTAAAAGAAATGTCAAAAATTAATGATGAATGGTTTACTTTATGAATATTTATGATATAGGTTGAATACAAAGAAGTAAGGAAAGGTCAAGCTAGAAATGATTGGGTCTCTCATGTAAAAAATATACATGTATTAAATAAGCTGAATGACCTCACATTTTTTCACAAACATCCTATCTATCATTTGACCTTGTGGAATACCTTCAAGCAGAAAAACCCAAATTGGAGATTTTTCTCCCTTTTGAGAAATGGTGGTAGTGATGGAGATTGATGAGGAAAGAGATCAAACCTCTGTGACTACAATTTTCAGTGAAAATGCCTCTTTAGAATTTAGTACTTAGCAGACTTTTATTCACTCAGATTGCCCTGAGATAAGTTTCTGTTGTCATCAGGTGTTCTCTGTTGAAATGGAGATGTTTCGATGTTTTGTTTTGTTTTGTTTTTTCAAGATAACCTACTGGCATCATTCAGAAAATGGTCTCAAGAAGATAGAGAAGTATTTACTGTGCTGTAACACATACACTTCATGTTTCTTGTACAAATGAGAAAACAGACCACACCTGTGATTAGAGAGGATCCAGAGAGACATGTGCTGTGCCAATCAGATTGTTTCTCTCATGCCTGTTGGTCCTGCCCAAGAGTCTGCCCGGGCCCCTTTTGTTTCTCACCGCCTTGGTTTCACCAATCCTTCTTGGACAAAGCACAGGGGTCACAGATATCACATTTTCCAACATTAATTGCTTAACAACTAGAAGAAATGTATTTAGATTGGAGCATACTATCTGGAAGTTTCATCAGCTGGGATATTTGAGTAGAGTCATTTGCAGAACTCACATATTCTTCTTGCTCTTTGAAGTATGCATTGCATATACTGTTTGATCATATTCTTTACCCTTTAAACACGTCCATTTTTCTTTCTCTAGAGCAGTGGTTCTCGACCTTCCTAATGTCGCGACCCTTTAAGACAGCTCCTCATGTGGTGGTGAGCCCCAACCATAAAATTATTTCCGTTGCTACTTCATAACTGTAATTTTGTTACTGTTATGAATTGTAACGTAAATATATGATATGCAGGATGTATTTTCATTGTTACAAATTGAACATGATTAAAGCATAGTGATTAATCACAAAAACAATCTATAATTATATATTGTGAAATATTTATTTCTAATTACAAATAAATGAAATTTTGTCTTGAATCGTGGTGTAGCATGGGTAAGTCTTAATATAACAACAGTAAACTATATTGCTACACTTTGCTACACCGAGGAGCAGTCTGTTGGTTCCTAAAACCATAGGAAATATGTGTTTTCTGATGGTCTTAGGCGACCCCTGTGAAAGGATCATTCGACCGCCAAAGGGGTCGTGACCCACAGGTTGAGAACCGCTGCTCTAGAGTATGCTATTGTTTCAGTAATGTCGATCAAGCCCCATTACAGTTTTCCCTCATTCATACAAATGACAAGCAAAAAAGCTTTAAAACCCTCTGAATTCTTATTGTTCCTAACCTGTACTATTCTTTTTCTCAGATTTTTTTACTGTCCTTTCTATGTAACAATCACTAAAAGCTAGTCAAATTTATCTTTGAAACAATAAAGTATGTATTAATTTTTACTAGTGGGGAAAAACACCCAAACTGCTCTTCTAAAGCATGTTTTTAGCATTTTGAGTAAAATGTGGATAATTGCTGTCCTGGTGGTTTTGATATCTATAGTAGAGCCTCAAGGATCTTGTAGAACTGAAAATGTGTTTCAAGTATAAGAATGCAGTGGAATAAGCAATAAATGATTCTGCTTTTTGGAGAAAATGATTTAAGTTTCATGAAACTAAAAATGATTGTGTTTCATCCCTCTTATTTCTTAATCATGAAAAGTTTTTTGTAAAACACATCACTTTTTAATAATATTTTATTCCTTTGATGATCATGTTGAGTTTATCAATGAATCCTGCATTTAGAAATCACAGAAAGAAAGTAAACTCTGCTCATTTTTTTAAACTAAATTTATATTTGATCCTTATTGTACTATCCTCCCTATACAACAACATATGATTTAATGCTGGCCTCACTTTACTAGTCCTCATCGTTAGAGTATTCACAGAACAATGGGACATGTAATTTTCATTTACTTTCTGGAATTAACAAAGGGCAATATACTATCATTAAAATTAAATGGAATTAATTTTACTACTTATATATAACATTCTTACTCTTGGTTACAGATAACTTTTCATTATCACATGTATGGAAATGGCATTGGGGCACCCACCTTAATGCAGATATCACTTTCAAACAAAACAACGTTCCTAGTTAATCTCACTGTAGAACAAGGCAACTTCTGGCAGCGGAAGGAACTACTACTATATGGCGAGGAGGACTTCCAACTCAAATTTGAAGGAAGAGTTGATAAAGGACACCATGGTGATATTGCACTGGATGACATTGTGCTTACGAAGAGTTGTCTACTGTCCCATCAGTCCATGGAAGAACAACTAGCGGTGCCTCTTCCAACAGGTACACTTCAACTTGCATTTGTTTGGTGGTTGTATAGGGTAGAAATTGGGAAGGAAAAAAGGAAATAAAAAGCAATGACATACACAAGTAGTTATACTGCTTCCATAATGAAAAAAAAAATCCTTTGTATTCCAAAAATATAGGTACCTTTCAAATCTTTTATTATAAAATTATCTTCCTAATTTTCTCTAAGCTTCAGTATCAGTATATTTATCAGTTTCTGAGTTCTCTGTTTAGTAAGATTCTTCTTAGACCAATAAAATAAGATTCCTCTGCTTGCAGTCTTATACAGAATTTAAGATTTAAAAAATATCAGTTCACTCAATAAAATATATGAACATTGAGGACAGAGTTACTTAATTTTAGTTAGACATTACTGTGGTTATGATGTTTACTTTATTCTTTTTAGACCAACTACTCTAATTTGAGTGGCTGAGTTTTCATACTTAAATAGTTTTGATAATTGAATATGTCCATATACTCTTTTAACCTAAAATATATTTTGGTAATTTGTCCAAGGAATTATATTAAAATTTTGAGTTGGTAGGTATTCAACATAAAACATAGAGTGACAATGTTGTAAGAAGTGGAAATAGCAAGAATTTATATAATATACTGGAGG
>PVJN01016488.1:0-19597 GCA_004026805.1 Lasiurus borealis
ATCCCAGAGAAGTCCCCCCGCTTTGCTTTTTCCTGCCCCTCCCCCCGCCCCGCCCTAATCTACCACCAATGAGTTTTATGTAACCCTCCTTAGGTCTCCTCCTTTGATTATAATGTATGAAATGAACTGCATAACTGACATTCTCTGGGGCATTTTTCTCAATCCATTCCCGGTAATTGTCAGTATGGCTCCAATAAACTCATAAAAATGTTCTGCAGGTTTGGATGTTCCTCATGTCGACTCCGGATAATAGCATGAAATTCCATAGATTAAGGAATCAGTCCTACAAGATAGCCCTGCGCCCCACCCCAACACACACACATACTTCAAACACCAGCTGCAAGTCCTAGGCTCTGGGTGCTTCTGAACAACTGACTACAGGTCAGAGGTCACAACAACTCCCTCAGACTCAGAATGCTACTTGCAAATCCAGTCTGTTACCTGAACGTCTGACCAACTGGCTGTAAATCAGAGGTTCCCACAAGCCCCTTCTGGGGTCTGATTTATTTGCTAAAATGGCTCACAGAACTCAAAGAAACATGTTACTTGCAGATCACGGGTTTATTGTAGAAGAATATAACTCAGGAACAGCCAGATGGACCAGATGCATAGACATGGTATGTGAGAAGGGGTACAGAGATTCCATGCCCCCTCCAGGGTGCCACTTTCCAAGTATTTCCTTGTGTTCACCAACCCAGAAGCTCTCTGAACCCTATACTCTTGGATTTTTATGGGGGCTTTGACACATAGTTGTAATTAATTAAATCATTGGCTGTTGGCTGAACCTCCAGCTGCTCTACCCTCTCTCAAGGTTTTGGGATTGGACTGAAAGTTCCAACCCTCTAATTACCTGGTCAGTCCCATTAGCAACCAGCCTCCATCCCTGTGTGTTTCCCAAAGTACACCTTAATCCTATGTATAAAGGGCCAGAGGCTTCATGACCGAAATGACCAGAGACCAGACCACCAAGGCCCCTCGTGGGCTGGCCCTGACCCCAAGCAAGTGGTTAGGGGCAATCAGGCAGGCAAGTAGAGTGGTTAGTGGTGATCAGGTAGGCAGACCAGTGATTAGGGGTGATCAGGTAGGCAGGCAAGTGGTTAGGGGTGATCAGTTAGGCAGGCAAGTTGTTAGGGGCAATCAGGTAGGCAGAGAGAGTAGTAGGGGAGATTAGGTAGACAGATAACCACTCCCTGAGCTGGCCCCGCCCCCAAGCAAGCAGTTAGGGGCAATCAGGCAGGCAGGCAGAGTGGTTAGGGATGATCAGGTAGGCAGACCAGCAGTTAAGGGTGATCAGGTAGGCAGATGGCCCTGGCCCCCAGCAAAGAAAGAGGGGGGCCCAGGCCAGCCAAGCCACTGCACCCCAGCCTGTCACCTGCAGAGGGAGGCCACTAGTGGTAGGGGAGGGGGGCAGCGCTACACAGATGGCAAGCAGTGGCAGCAGCAGGGGTGGGGCCAGCTTCCTGCGGCTGGGGGAGAGAAGCCAGGATCTCAGGCCAGGCCTAGGGACCTTATCTGAAGGGTCCCAGATTTTGAGTGCAGGCCAGGCTTAGGGACCCCCACTCTGCCCCCCGAGTACACAAATTTTCATGCACTGGGCCTCTAGAAGCATAATAAAAGACATCTTTGTTTCCCTCTCAACACTTAGGAAATTCCAAGAGCTCCAGGGTGAGCCAGTTATAAATCAGAACTATATTTCGGTCATCTAATCAAGCAAACTCAGTCTATTCTAGAGGTTTTGATAAAAAAATAAATTAAAAATAAATAGAAATTTTTTCAAGGGTCTTGGAGTTTGCAAACTGGGAACACACCTGGGCAAAAACCCAGACGTGTTCTAAAGAAGAAAGAAAAATTAAAAATTCTTATAGTAAAAAGCACGTCCCGATTCTTAGCCGCAGGATTGGTCCAGGACAGTTATCAATTGGATGGATGCCAGGTGGTCCAGAAAATGTCCTGGAGGTCTGGGCGATGAATGGCAGGTGGATGTATATGAGAGGTTCCGGGAACCTCTGAAGGACTCACACACGTCCAGATGTACATCCAGTTGTACATCCAGTTGTACACCCAGTTAGACAGACATAAGCAGAACAAGGCCAGGTACAGAAGGTCACCTGGGCAGAAAGCTGGGAAAACAAGGACCTCACCCCCAGGGTAACCTTTCCTCCCCTAGCATATGAGTCATGCAGTTCAGACCAAACTCCCCCCACCCTTTCCTCCTCGGGCATGTTGCTAGTCATGCAAATTAGACCCCCTTTAGAGGAGGGACAACCAAGGGGGGCAGTGGATAGCCCTTAAGATTAAGCCTCCAGGTCAACGAGGTTCCAACCTGCATCAAATATATGTAGGCCTAGAAAAGCTGCAAAACCTAACAAGGGAGGCCTTGACTGACATCAGTGTAAACCACAACCTTGAAAGGACCCACCTAGAAAGCTGATGAATATTCTATTGCAATCCTTCCCTGGGGCCTCCCCTTAAAAGCCCTACATGAGGACCCAGTAACTCTCCCTCCCAAGAGCACACCTGTGCCTTGCCCTACCCCTCTTCTTTCCTTTAGGATTGTGGACTGTGGCTCTTCCACAAAATACTATGGCCTGGGTGAGTCTATTTAGAAGAGGTAGCATTAGAAGAAGTTTAAGTTTTAAAAAATTGGCTCTCAAAAGTCGTTGTACTGTTGATATTTGGCTCTGTTGACTAGTGAGTTTGCCGACCACTGCCCTAGGGTGTTACCTTTACCTTTATCTCCCCTAAACTCCAAAGGCCCCTCTTTTGCCTCTAACTTGTTATCTGGGCCCATTTCTTCTACCTCTCAGCTCACTTATTCCACCGCTGTGGCTTTCTAAATAAACTTTCCCTGATGATTTGGGTCTTGGCTCTGAATTCATTCCCAGCCAGAACTCAAGTACTGAGGTTGCTGAACCAAGGTCCGGCCTGACCTCACTGGTCTAATACCTGGTGCCATTCTTGCTGCCAATACAGGCATTGACACAGGACTGGAAAGTTCAAAAGAGTTTAGTGCCCGGCTAGGTAGAATAAGAATGGAGTCTTTCCTCAGGGCTCAACCTTCATAATGTTCAGAGTTTTAGTAGCTTGGTTAAAATGACTCCATTTTATATATTCCCCATCTTTACTCTTTCCTCAATCTGAATGACCAAGTATGCACTGAGTGGCCAGATTATTATGATTTCTGAACACATAATAATCTGGCCATTCAGTGTATATCCTATATAATAAAAGGCTAATATGCAAATTGTCCCCTCAACCAGGAGTTTGACCAGAAGGCAAGCCAGCCAACTTCCCAAGTCCCCTTCACCTGACCAGGCTGGCTGAACCCCATCCAATCACAAGTTCATGCTCTCTCTCTCTCTTTCTCTCTCTCTCTCTCTCTCTCTCTCTCTCTCTCTCTCTCTCTCTCTCTCTCCACACACACACACACACACACACACACACACACACACACACTGAGTGGGCAGATTATTATACCTTCAGACACCATAATAATCTGGCCACTCAGTGTATATTTCTATAAATCACAATATCACTGGTTGAACTCAGTGACCCTACATAGCAGAGTTTACACGTACAGTTGAGAGAGAAACCTTGGGGACACCATCTTCACCGGGTGATTGGGGTCGACATCTTCAGCGACGACATGTACCCCTGATAGGATGTGATGAGAAGGGCTCTTCACCTCTAGGGCATTCTTTCCAAAAACCCATAACCTCAGTCTAAACCTGAGGAAACATGAAACAAACACAAATTGAGGGACATTCTACAGCAGGCCTGCTCAATACTCGTCAGCATCTGAGTGGTGAAAGACAGGTAAAGACAGCTAAACTGTCACAGGTTTAAGGCAACCCCGGAAATATGAAAAGGTAATGCAAAGTAGTATTGTGGATCGTATTCTGGAACAGAAAAAGGACACTGATGGATAAAAGCCTGAGAGAATGTGAATAAATTGCCTCTTAGTTTTGATGAATGTATCATGGGTGTGTGATTATGTTCACATTAAGAGAAGCTGGATGCAGAGTACCTCTGCACTAACTTTGCAACTCTTTAGTGAAGCCAACATTGTTTAAAAGGAAAGAGATTTTAAATATGTTTTAACTTTCCAGATAGCTAGTTCTCAACAATGCTAAATGCCAGGGTGGAAACCGCTGCCATATTGTGTTGTATGCCTTACTGTCCATCTATAAAATGAGAGGATTGGACAAGATACAGATCCAATGATAAGGACAAACAGGGCACAGGGGTGTCCTTAAGAAAAAGCTCAGCTATAGGAGCACCTAGAGAACTCTCAAAGGAAACCCTCAACCTCGGGAGATACATGGGGTTAAGAATTGCACTCCTAGCTCTACAGTCCCCCAAATATATTTTGTTAATAAGTAAGACTGGACCCAAATTCAAGGACATTCACTTTAAACTGAGCACCTAAAAACCCAGCTCTATAAACCAGAATGCTAGGTTATTAATTTACAAAAAAAAATTCTGTCAGGTGGACGGTATATTCCTTTCCTCTCGGTAGGCAAGCTTGCAAACAAAATCATGAGAAAGCATCTCAATGTGATTGAAAGCAGAACAAGGCAGTAAGTTATTTTTATTTAAATTTTTAATAGCATTGGGTCACGCAAGCCTGATAATTTACTATTCCAAATAGAAAAATAACTTCCACTTAGGCCATTGTGCCTACCCTTCCTTGCACCGGGAATTCTCTGCTTTACCCAAGAACCTCTTCCTTGCATACATAGCTAAGCCTACTCCTCTAGCCAGAAGGAAATAAAGATGTTCTTTTCTATTCTGCTCCATAGGAAACAAACAGGAAGGAAGTAGTTTTTATTCTTGACACCACTGGCTAATTCAGTTAATGAGCTCATAAATTTGCAAATCCTTAAGATAATTCCATGATCCACCTTGAATCTGTGAGCCAGAAAGTAGAGTATACTGCTCTAGGATGACCTTCTATGTTTTGTTTCCACAATTTTATCCTAATAGGATACCATATGATTATATCTAACAGGATATTACATTCCCTAATTTTGATTTGTCTTGTTCTGGAACAATCAATCACACATTTGCAATCTCTTGGTTTATTAACATAGATGACTATATCTATGTTCATTGTGTATACATTTTACTAGTTTAACTGTCAGAAACTTTGGATTTGTCCCAAAATATTTAATAAGACATATAGAATCTCTTGATTTATAAACATAAACAGTTAATCAAATCCATTGTGTAAAGTCAATACTATTCTTTTACTGAATGGGGATGCTGCTCTCTCTTTCTTTAACTTAGCAACAAGTGTGTCTCTTATAATTCACTAGAGGCCTGGTGCACAGATTTGTGCACCTGTGGGATCCCTCAGCCTGGCCTGTAGGGCCAGGCCATAACCAGCTCTTTGACATCTCCAGAGAGGTCCTGGATTGCAAGAGGGCACAGGCCAGGCCAAGGGACTCCACTGGTGCACGATGCGGGCAGGCGAGGGGCTATGGGAGGGCTCTAGGGTGTGTCTAGCCTGTCTCGTCCAGTCTCAATTGGCCAGACCCCAGCAGCAAGCTAACCTTCTGATTGGAGCATCTGCCCCCTGGTGGTCAGTGTGCATCATAGCGACTGGTTGAATGGTCAGACACTTAGCATATTAGGCTTTTATTATATAGGATTCCAAATCTAAAGTTATACTATTAAATTTTTTCTGTCTCAAATTTAAAATAACAATATCTCAAGAACCTTGTGTAAAAGTAATATTTAGTACTTAATTATAATGCAATTGTTTCTTATATTATCTTTCATACACAATCTCCCCAAATTACCACTTGAGAAGTTACAAAAGAAATTGATTGCAGAACTGAAAGGAACCTTCAAGATCATCTGGTCCAACATTCTTTGTCCACAGATAAGGAAAGAGAAACATTGTGAGTGTGATTATTAACTTTCTCACAGCCACATATCTAGTTGGTGGCAGAGACAGGACTAGAACCTCAGTTAAATTTGTCTGAAAGCTCCGTCTCTTAAAATTTATAAAACTCCACACCTGCAGTTTGTCATTAAGCACCACACCAGTCTCAGGACTTAGGGTGAGATAAAAATGTTGTGTTGCTATATCAATAATTCACCATTTTAGAAGTTACTTGAACTCAGCTCCACTATACCAACATATCAGACCAAGTGTTCTAATTTTGGGTTCAGAGATCATTAATTTGTCCATTTGGCAAATCCATTTACTTATCCATCTGGCAAACATTTAACGCTCACCAGTTTTGTACCAGGAACTGCCATAGTTGCTGAAGACACAAAAGACAGTGTTACAGAGTCTAGAAGATAAACTAGATCTTTAGCCAAGGCCAAGGATTAGTATTTACTAGGTGATTAGCCTATATAAACATTTCACATGGAACTTCTCATTTAATTCCTCATCACAATTATATATGGAGCTACTAATTATCTCCACTTTACAGAGGAAGTAACTAGGGATTAGAAAGTGGAAACAAGTTGCCTAAACTCATACCATCTAAACCAGTGGTTCTCAACCTTTCTAATGCCACTTACCCTTTAATACAGTTCCTCATGTTGTGGTGACTCCCAACCACAAAATTATTTTTGTTGCTACTTCATAACTGTCATTTTGCTACTGTTAATGAATTGTAATGTAAATATCTGTGTTTTCCGATGGTCTTAGGCTCTACAGCAGCAGTTCTCAACCTGTGGGTCGTGACCCACAGGTTAAGAACCACTAGCAGGGACACCTAAGACCATCAGAAAACACAGATATTTACATTACAATTCATTAACAGTAGCAAAATGATAGTTATGAAGTAGCAACAAAAATAACTTTGTGGTTGGAGGTCACAACATGAGGAACTGTATTAAAGGGTAAGCGGCATTAGAAAGGTTGAGAACCACTGATCTAAATGGTAGTCAGGCAAGTCCACACTACTGCTTTTACTCTGAATTTTTATGCCCTACTGCTTGAAATTCAAACAAAAACACAGGAGTGATTGTGTTTGGAAAGAGATCCCCTATGGAGGTAGAAACTGAGGAAGCAAATGAGGACCAGGAAAGGATGCAATAAGGGAGTGGCAGGAGATGGGGCTAGAAAAGTGGGTGGGGTTATATTTTATTTTGTAGGAGATAAGAAGTTATTTAAGGATTTCAAGTGGGGGGGTGACAGGATCAGATAGTAGATAACTATTGAGATTGACCATGATGAGACCTTGAGCTAAGAAAACAACAGTGAGACTGGCATGGAGGGGACAGTTTAGGAGCTAAAAGGTAGAATCAACAAAACTAGATGACTGATTGGATTGAGTGTGGAGTGGGTGGGGAGATTTAGGCAACATTAACATATGACTTGGGCAGCGTGGGTTAGTACACAAGGATTCCTTATTAACACTATAGGACAACTTTATAGTTACAAGCACAGACATACACTGAGTGGCCAGATTATTATGATCTCTGAACGCATAATAATCTGGCCACTCAGTGTATATCCAATCTAATAAAAGAGTAGTATGCAAGTTGACCGTACCTCTCATACACCACAAGCCACGCCCACCAGCCATGCTACCAGCCAATCAGGAGCAAATATGCAAATTAACCCCGACCAAGATGGCTGCAGCCACAGAGTGAGCAGGAGGGAGACTTGGGTTTCCCTGGTGATGGAGGAAGCCAAGCTTTCGGCATACCTGGGCCAGCCCAGGCCTCCACTCAATGCTACAAAGTTTCAACTATAGAAGATAAATAAATTCCAACAAAAATGGTGGCAGCCATGAAGCTGGAGAGAGCAGGAGGCTAGAGTTACCCCCAGTGATGGAGGAAGCCAAGCTTCTGCAGCCCTGGCCTGCCTTGGCCTCCACTTAAGGCTACAAAGTTTCAGTTATAGAAAATAAATAAATCCCAACAGAAATGGTTGTGGCCACAGAGCAAGCAGGAGGCTTGGCTCTGCTCCAGGCTACAAAGTTTCAATTGTAGAAGATAAATAAATCCCAGATACCAGGACCTCAACTTGGGTCCCCGGGGCGCAGGGCACATGGCTGGCCTGCAAACCACCACAGGCCCCTTGCCCAGGTCGCCCGTCTCTCCAAGGGAACCCCCACCCTGATCCAGGACACCCTTCAGGGCAAACCAGCCAGCTCCCACCCATGCACCAGGTCTCTATCCTATCTAATAAAAGAGTAATATGCAGATTGACCATCACTCCAACACAGAAGATGATTGCCCCCATGTGGTCAAAGATCCTGCCCCCATGTGGACAGAAGATGGCCACCACAAGATGGCCAGCAGGAGAGGGCAGTTGGCAGAGGCCAGGCCTGCAAAGGAGGGCAGTTGTGGGTGATCAGGCCAGAAGGGGAGGGCAGTTGGGAGGAACCAGGCCTGCAAGGGAGGGCAGTTGGGGGCAATCAAGCCTGCAGGGGAGGGCAGTTAGGGGCAAACAGGCTGGCAGGAGAGCAGTTAGGCATCAATCAGGCTAGCAGAGGAGTGGTTAGGGGGTTATCAGGCTAGCAGGCAGAAGCGGTTAGGAGCAATCAGGAAGGAAGGAAGGCGAGCATTTGGGAGCCAGCATTCCTGGATTGTGAGAGGGATGTCTGACTACCTGTTTAGGCCCGATCCTAGGGCAGTCAGACATCCCTTGTGGCCATCTATATTGGAGAGGGTGAAGGCTGGGCTGAGGAACCTTCCACTCCCCAGTGCACGAATTTCATGCACTGGGCCTCTAGTCCTATATAATAAAAGTCAAATATGCAAATTGTCCCCTCAACCAGGAGTTGGACTAGCAGCCAGGCTGGCCAACTGTACATGTTCCTTCCTCCTGGTCAAGCTGGCCAGACCCCACCTATGCCCAAATTCATCTACCACTTCCCCCCTTCCACCCCTCTCCCCACCACACACACACTTAGTGGCCAGATTATTATACATTCAGAGAACATAACAATCTGGCCACTCAGTGTATATTCTAGAGAGACTTGTTCTGCTTTTGGACTTCAGTTTACCCAGTATCATATCCAAATTCCCTTGTTAATAAGCTCTGTATCACCAGATACTATAGGATTTTTAGCACAAAATAGAAAGGGGGGAATGTGGAAACTGAGTGATTTATCCACATCTCAGTCACTTGCATTAGAACATCAAAACCTCAAGAGCTTTTAATTAGGAAGTTTTGAGAACTGCCAGGAAAGGCCATAAATCCCTTTATGCAGAAGAACGTGTTAGGCCAAAGCAAATAATAAAGCAAATCACTACTAGTAGTATTCATTATTAGTGAAACGACACAGTCATTCGCTCAAGAATTTTCGTAGCCCTTTCTAATTTGTATTTGGTCCTCTACTAAGACACGGAAACAAAATCGTATCACCTAACTTTTGCCCTGAAGGATCATACAGTTTAATGAGGAAGACTCAGAAGCAAAAATGGAAGCACAAGTGATAAGATTCAAGCAGGTATTATCTCAGATACTTGGACGCCCAGCAGAGGGACAGGAGACCCCTAGTGGTAGGCTGGCTCCCCAGAGGAAGCCCATGATTGCATCAGGCACAGTGGAGGTGGCCGGGTATCTCAGGTGGCAGAAAGTCATCGGAAGGAAGGACATTTGACTCACCCCATTTCTGCATTGAGTGGAGGCCTGGGCTGGCCCGAGTATGCTGAAAGCTTGGCTTCCTTCATCACCAGGGAAACCCAAGTCTCCCTCCTGCTAGCTCTGTGGCTGCAGCCATCTTGGTTGGGGTCAATTTGCATATTTGCTCCTGATTGGCTGGTAGGCATGGCTGGTGGGCATGGCTTGTGGTGTATGAGAGGCGCGGTCAATTTGAATCCTTCTGGGTTCCAGATGATGTTCTGGCCCTGCAGTGTCCAGAACTGAGCAGTCAATATACACAGATAGCCACAGCTTCTCTGTCACGACTGCTTGGGTTTGAATCCTGGATCTGCCTCTTATCAGCTATGTGATTTGAGACAATCTCTTCCCACTCTTTGTGCGACACTTTCTCCATCTTAAAATGAAAATAATAATTATTTCTCTGCAAAGAATTGTTATGAGGGTTAAATTAATATAAGCCCATTTAAAGTTTAGAACAGTCCCTCGCTAGTTTGGTTCAGTGGATAGAGCGTCAGCCTGCAGACTGAAGAGTCCAGGGTTCGATTCCAGTCAAGGGCACATGCCTACAGGCTCACTCCCCAGTAGGGAGTCTGCAGGAGGCAGCCAATCAATGATTCTCTCTCATCATTGATGTTTCTATCTCCCTCTCCCTTCTTTCTGAAGTTAATAAGAACATATTAAAAAAAAATAAAGTGTTTAGAACAGAACTCATAGTAAGTGTTCAAGAAACATTAGCTGTTACCATTATGATAAATAGAAATTTCTTATTACTTGATCTCTTTTTGCTGTCTTGATCTCTCCACATACAAGTCTTAGTCTGTGCCTTACATAGACTTCTGTTTTGCATAAAATGCTCTCCATTTTCTCATTGGTTAGCTGAGAAGTAAACATAAACTATTAGTCTCTTGTCCAATTCACAATGGATTTATTTTGGGAAAATCATCAACACAGATTAAAACTGAAAATAGCTATAATTGCATGTGGTATTGACTAAAAATGGACTGAAGATCAACTTTTCAAATGTAGATCTGCAAAATTTGACCCAGGAAAGTTAGATGTGGTTAAAATAACAGTCTTTAAGGAACCCTCACACAGTCTGATGAACAAAATAAACCGATGAACAAAATAGATCCAGAGACACAGAAGTATGGAACGGAGTGGCAGGCCTCAGAGGGAAGGTGGGTGGGGTGGGGCGGGGGGGGGGGTAGGGGAGGAGTAGGAAGAGATCAACCAAAGAACCTGCATGCATGGACACAAACAATAGTGTGGTGAAGCCTGAGGGAGGGGCAGGGGCAAGCTAGAAGGGGTCAAAGGTGAACATTTGTCATACTTCCAACAATAAGGATTTTTGCCAAAACTGGTTTGGCTCAATGGATAGAGCATCAGCCTGTGAACTGAAAAGTCCCAGGTTCGATTCTGGTCAAGGGCATGTACCTTGGTTGAGGGCACATCCCCAGTAGGGGGTGTGCTGGAGGTGGCTGATCCATGTTTCTCTCCCATCGATGTTTCTAACTCTCTATCCCGCTCCATTCCTCTCTGTAAAAAATCAATAAAATATATATTTTGAAAAAAACGAAAGATTTTTTAAAAAAGAAAACGTCACACAAACAATGTAAAAATTGGTAAAACTTAATGCAGACAGACCTGCTGGATGATTCAAATCTTCACCCTGAAATTTAAATGAAGAATGAATTCTGTCAGAAATAATTTTAGTAAATAAAAAATTTTTAAATATCATAACATAGAAAATTGACATTTGAAACCTATAGAATGTTATTAACCAATGTCTTCCCAATAAATTCAGTAAAATAAAAAATAAAATTGATCCAGAAATGTATGGGAGTTTCTTGGAAGTTGTTGGGGTTATTTGCATTTGCCCCTGAAAATGCTTTCTCAATGAACATGTAACAACGTTGGTATCGTTTTGTTTCAGTGCCAAAGTGCCATTAGGGTCCAGAGGATCAGGGTCAGGATGGGGGTCATGGATCAAGGATGTGTGTGTGTGTGTGTGTGTGAGAGAGAGAGAGAGAGAGAGAGAGAGAGAGAGAGAGAGAGAGAGAGAGAGAACTTAGAAAAATGAAGGGCAGCATGGCCTCAGAGAGGGGAGCAGCATGCAGAATACCCCCCTTGCGATTAGGAGTCTCCTGTATCTGAACCGAGGCCAGAGACAGACGCACACAGGCAGCATCGGGATCAGGCCGCCCTGGTTTGAAAGCCGTCACCCTCCAAAAGCCACCACCTCCTTGAGCCTCGGTTCCCTCATCTGAAAATGAGAATGGCCGCAGTACTCACCTCTGGAGGTTATCATGAGGCCACCTGAAACCAGTATGAAGCCACCGTTACTTGTCATTGTTCTGCTTTCTAGTGTGTGTGCTCTCCCAGAAGTGACTCGTTCGGCTGGCATCCGCTCGATGAGTACCTCTTCCTGAGGAGGGTCTTCCTATCCTATTTCTCTGTCGCCAGCCCCGGTTCCAGGACCCCAGCACAATGCCATGCTTATAGGGTCCCGGTGATTTTTAGCTGTAGGTCGAATGCGTATTCAAGAGAGAGAGAAATAAAAGGGGAGAGAGAAAGGGAGCTGGGGTCAAGGCTGGCAGACATATGGGGTGCATCAAAGGACTGCCAGACAGATGGTGAGCAGGGGAGCACACCTGGGTGCCTCGCACTAATTAGCTGACAGGTGGGGTCAAGGCTCGCAAAAGGTGGCGAACAGCGTGTTGTTGATTCCCCAAACGCAGGGGCGGCCTGAGGCCAGGTCCCCTCGGAATATGTCTCCCTTCACCGTGAAGACGCCCAGGGCCAGGTGAAGGGAGGCCGTGCTGACACGTTGGATCACTGAGCCTTTCGAGAAAGGCCTGGAGCCACTTTGGCCTCAGCTAGCACTCCGCTTCCTCCGGTCACGTCCTCCCTGGCACTAAAATACGGGCTGGAAAGGCAGTTCGGTGCCCTCGCCGTCACTGTGGCTTCCTCGAGCCACGACACGCTCCCTCTTTTACGAGCCTGCGGGGCTGTAATTCTCATGCCCTGACATTTATGGGAGGCTCAGATTAGCCAAGGGCTTACCAGCTGCTTTTATGAGGGATGCCTCCCGGAGGCCTGTCAGAGGCACCCGCCCCGCTGCGCAGAAGGGAAGCGAGCGAAGTCCTCAGGGGCACGGCCCGCACCCGCTGGCCTGCCGGGAGCCAGGCACGGGGCCTGCAGGTGCCGCTTCTCTGCAACCACGTGTCTGAGCTGAGCTTCTCGCGCTTGGAGCCTTGGGAGCTGTCTCTTTTCCCCGCCGCCTTCCACATCCAGCCCATCAGTGGGTCCTGAAGGTGCACCCCCCAGAGGCACCTGGGGCCCATCCACTTCTGTGCATTTGCTCAGCATCACCTGGCCAGGCCCCACTCCCACACAGCCCTCCCAGCCTCCTGGTCTTGTCCTGTGACCTACCTCCCATCATCCACACAGGAGATGAAGACCCTCTAGAGCAGCGGTTCTCAACCTGTGGGTCGCGACCCCTTTGGTGGGGAATCAATCAACCCTTTCACCCGGGTCGCCTAAGACTATTGGAAAACACCTATTTCCCATGGTCTTAGGAATCAACACACCGCTCCTCGGTGTAGCAAAATGTAGCAATGTAGTTTACTGTTGTCATATTAAGACTGTTGTTACCCATGCTACACCACGATTCAAGACAAAATTTCATTTATCTGTAATTAGAAATAAATATTTCACAATATATAATTATATACTGTTTTTGTAATTAATCACTATGCTTTACTTATGTTCAATTTGTAACAATGAAAATACATCCTGCGTATCAGATATTTACATTACAGTTCATAACGGTAGCAAAATTACAGTTATGAAGTAGCAACGGAAGTAATTTTATGGTTGGGGGTCACTACCACATGAGGAGCTGCATTAAAGGGTCGTGGCATTAGGAAGGCTGAGAACCAGTGCTCTAGAGGTTTACTTCTCTAGCTAATGCATGCACCTTTTCATTTATTTTTGTTGATTTTGAGAGACATATGGATCAATTGCCTCCACATGCACTCCATCTGGGATCGAACCTGCCACCCTTTGGTGCTCAGGACAACACTCCCACCAACCAAGCCACACGGACCCCGGCTCCCCCACCAGCTCCGGGGACCCACCAACCCCTTTTCTGCCTCCACAGTTTACACCCGCTCCGTCGGCCTGAGAAGCCCTTGGCCGGCTTTCAGGACAGCGGCTTCGTCTCACCTTTCCAGCCTCCGCTCAGATGTCACCTTCCAGCCCTCCCTACCTCAAACTGCCCCCTCTCCCACACACCCCTCTTCCACACACCCCTCTCCCACTCACCCCTCTCCCACACACCCCTCTTCCACACACCCCTCTCCCACTCACCCCTCTCCCACACACCCCTTTCCCACACACCCCTCTCCCACAGCACCCGGTTAAGTGTGTTCAAGAGCACTTCGACCAACTTTTAAATGTTTCTTATTTGTTGACTTACACATTGTCTGTCTCTTTGCTAGAATGTCCGCCCCGGGAGAACAGGGACCTTGTCTGTATTTTTCGCCACGGCACTGAATGCCGAGCGGCATCTGCACGGAGGCTGAGCTCAGTAAACATCTGATGCGAAAACTGCATGAAGGGATGAAGCAACCTCCTGAGAAGTTCCCTCTCCTTCTCTCCAATCAGTGTCTAAACACATCTGCATTGTCATCGGCAGAGGGCAGCAAAGATCCTGAGTTACCTAACTCCTGGGCCTGATGCCAGGAAACTTACTCCCCTTGGCCAAGGAGCAGGCGCAGGTCTCTCAGGAATCTCAGGGAAAGAGCCAGCTTGACAAACTCCTGCTCTCCTGTTCCTGAAGCCTTCTCTACTCCGAAGCACTTACAGATATTTAAACGTTCTTTCTAATTAAAGAGATATTTCAGGCTCACAATGCTCCTTAGAAAATAAAAGCAGATGTTGTATTGACTAAGCCGACAAGAACCTCAATGGCCTGGAGCCTGCCCCCTCCAGCCTGACAAGTTCGTGTGGAAAAAAGGACACTCCTACCGTAGCTGGCAGCTGCTTGGGACTTAAGGGCTTACAGGTCTCCCTTATGGTGTGCGTTGGGGGATGAGAAAGGGGGGGGGGGGCAGGCAAGCACCAGCTAGGCAGCTGTCGGTGTTTTCAGCACTTGCAAGAACAAGTTGTGTGCGTGGATAGTTCTGTTTTTTGCTTCTATCTTATTCCACGCTCTCTTTCTGTTGTGGCTTATTCCATGCTCTCTTTCTGTTTCACAGTTCCCCCACCCAGGGCAGAATTTCAACGCCACCTGCTCCAGTGGGCTCCCTTCCTGAGAATACACACGGAGCCCGGGCGACCAGCACCCACACACCCACACACTCACTCTCCGCCCAACCGATACATTTACCCAGTCCCATGACTTACCGAGCCTGGGTCTGTGCTCGGCAGGTGAAGATGAGCCATGTGATTGGAAGAACAGTGACCAGAAGCACAAGGCCGGCAGGATTTCTCAGCCTCCACACTACTGACATTCTGTGCTCAAAGTGTCTTCGCCGTGTGTGGGGGCCTTCTAGGGTGTTTCTCTCCACTAGATGCAGGTGGCATCCCTTTCCTAAGTTGTAGCAACCAAAAATGTGTTTAAAGACACATTTCCCATCCCAATCTTTTTTAAATTATTGATTTTAGAGAAAGAAGAAAGAGGGGGGGGAGAGAAATATGGATTTGTTGTTCCACTTATCTATGCATTCATTGGCTGATTGTTGCAATGTGCCCTGACTGAGATCAAACCCGCAACGCTGGTTGGTGTATGGGGACTATGCTCTAACCAGCTACCTTGGCCAGGGCCCCCAGCCCCAATCTTAAAGACCACTAATTAACAACCTACTGGATACCTTTTGAGGCAACTTTCCAGCCTTGAGTCCACAACCCCTTTCTCCTAGCTATGCTCAGCCTGAAGCCTATGGAGCTGGACTTATGGGGTGCATCACCCCTGGGTGCTGCGTACTGATTAGCTGACAGGCGGACATCTGACCCCACCTGGGCCTCTCAGCTTCTTTCTTCTGACATTTTTTTTTTGTTGCCATTGTTTGTCTGTTTGTTTGTTTGTTTCATTTAAATTCTTCTGGGAGAATTTAAATTCTCCCAGAAGACTGGGAGACTGACTATGTGTTCACTGTGGGGCCCAAACATTAGCGCACATTTAGAAGGTGTGGGCAGATGTGTGGTAACACGGGAGCAGGAGGCAGCGGCATCTTACTGACATGGTAAGAATGTAGAGGAATATGGAGGGTGAGGCAGAGACATGTCACCTAGTTCTCACCCCTTCTGGCTCCAGAACTTCCCAAGGACAGGCTAAACTTGCTGCCTTGGGTAGTTCAAGGCGTTCCTGTCCATTTATAACTGATTCCTTTCTTTGTGTAGGGAAAGTCCTGTTCCCTGCTATTGGCAAGTGAATTCTAACTGGTACCTCCTCTGTGGCCCGGAACTGAAATCACAACAGAAAATTCCAGGGATCCAGTGAGTTGAAGGAGCAGTTTCGAGCCCTCAAGGAAGCTTGCCCACCTCGGCACAGGCAGGCCTTCTCCTTTCTCTTCCAAAGGGCCTCTTTACCCTCTCTAGAGAGTGTTTCTGCCCTTAACCTCGGCTTGTACCTGGCTGGCGTGCCATGGCCTCAACTCAACTTCTTGTTGCTCTTTTCCCATCGGCCTGACCGCTCACAGCAAACCCGGGCCAGGTTTCCTGGCTCAGATTTCGGAGCAAGTGAGTCTCATTGGCTCCTGTGGCAAACATGCTTGGCTGCCTCAACCTACAACCATCCTTCCCACTCAGTTTTGTTCGGGGTGAGACTCGAAGCCGTGGCAGCCATTTTGCAGCCAAGAAGTAAGGCCAAGTGAATGGCAGAGAAACGGACGGAGGAGGGCTGCAACTCCCGGAGAGGACACATTAACCAACCCCGCAGCCATTTCCCTTCAGACTTCTTGTTACATGAGATAATTAGGTGTCCTTACGGCTTGGGCTACGTTGACTCAGGTATCCTGCTACTTGAAGCCAAAGGATCCTGACCGATATAGCTCAGCTCATCTTTCCAGGCCGGGTCACTCGGGTCCTAGGTCACCAGCTTGGCTACTGCAGATGGACTGCCTTGGAGTCACCACTTGCCTGCAGTCCGTGCATGAAATTAGTGGATGGGGGAGGGAGGCAGTATGTGTCCCTCAGGCCAGCCTGTACCCTCTCCAATCTAGGAGCCCTCTCATAATCCAGGACTGCTGGCTCCCAACTGCTTGTCTGCCTGCCTGCCTGATTGCCCCTAACTGCTGCTGCCTGCCAGTCTGATCACCCCTTAAATGTTCCCCTGCCAGCCTGATCAACAGTTAACTGCTCCCTTGCTGGCCTGATTGCTGCAGATCTGGTTGCTCCCAACTGCCCTCCCATGATGACCCGGTCACCCCTAACTGTCCTCCCTTGCCAGCCTGCTTGCCTCTAATTGCCTTCCCCTGCTGGCCTGGTTGTTCCCAACTGCCTTCCTCTGCAGGCCTGGTCACCCCTAACTGCCCTCTCTTGTTGGCCTGGTCACCTGTAACTGCCCTTCCCAGCTGGCCTGCTCCCTCCTGTCAACTGCCCTCTCCTGCAGGCCTGGTCCCCTCAATTGCCCTTCCCTGCAGGCCTGGTTCCCCCTCAACTGCCCTCCCTTGCTGGCCATCTTGTGTCCTCATAAGGGTGGCCATCTTTGACCACATGGGGACGATCATCTTGTATGTTGGAGTGATGGTCAACTTGCATATTGCCTCTTTATTATATAGGATATTTTAAACCTACAGGAAAGTTGGGGAAAGAATACAAAGAACACTCAAATGTCCTTCAGCTAGATTCACCAATTGTTAACATGTGGTTACATGTTCATTGTACATGTTTCCATATATGTGGGGCTATTCTTGACTGAATTATTTGCAAATCAACGAGCGGCCTCCTGCACACCTGCCTGGGCATGTGTCCTGACTGGGAATCAAACCAGCAACCTCTCAGTGCATGGGGCTACACTCAACCAATTGAGACATATCAGCCAGGCAGTAACCTGTTTATTTTTAATCATTGAGTTGTATTCCATTTAACACAATGAAAAGGTAAATTAATACAAGAACCTCTGGGCTCAGGCGCCCATTGCTAACACGAAGCAGCCATAACCCTAGACATCTACACTGGTCACTAACACCCCTCAGAAATGCTTCTCCTCACCTCCTCCTCCACACTGCAAACAAAAGGTGACTTTATCTAAATGTGATCAAGAATTCTGGTTGTCTTTCTGCTTACCTCATGGGAGGACACCGCTTAGGAGTGTGAGGAGAATTTGAGCTGTGTAAGCATTTAGGTAAGAGAAACAACAAATTAATTAACTTGTCAAATCCTTCCTCTCAAATGTCATGAATGCTATAGATTCTTGCATAATAAAGTATCATTTCCCAGGAGTGTTGAACATCTATTTTCTTGTCTTCTTTGAGTTCTAGTTTGTGGACCTATAAGTATTCACAGAGTACTGCAGTATTTGCAGTAGTTACACAGGCAGTCAAAGGACATTTTCCAATCCTATCTAATAAAAGAGTAATGTGCAAATTGACTGTACCTCTGCTACACCCACCAGCCACGCCCACTAGCCACACCCACCAGATGATCAGAACAAGTATGCAAATTAACCCAACCAAGATGGCTACAGCCTTAGAGAGAGCAGGAGGGAGGCTTGGGTTGCCCTTGGGGATGGAGGAAGCCAAACTTTCGGTACACCCTGGTGGGAGCTTAAGGCAACAGAGTTTCAATGGCTGTGCAAGCAGAAGGCTTGACTCTGCTCCAGGCTACAGAGTTTCAATTGTAGAAAATAAATAAATCCCAGATACCAGGGCCTCTGCTTGGGTTGCCAGGGGGCATGGCCAGCCTGTAAACCACCACAGGCCCCTCCCCCAGGCTGCCCCATGCCCCAAGGGAACACCCACCCTGATCCAGGACAGCCTTCAGGGCAAATCAGCTGGCCTCCACCCATGCACCAGGCCTCTATCCTATCTAATAAAAGAGTAATATGCAGATTGGCCATCTCTCTAAGACACAGATGACTGCCTTCATGTGGTCACAAGATCCTGCCCCCATGTGGACACAAGATGGCCACCACAAGATGGCCAACAGGGAGAGCAGTTGGGAGGGACCAGACCAGCAGAGGAAGGAAGTTGGGGTGACCGGGCCTGCAGGGAAGGGCAGTAGGGGGAGACCCAGGTCTGTATGGGAGGGCAGTTAGGGATGACCAGGCCTGCAGGGGAGGGCAGTTGGAGGTGACCAGGCCCACAGGGGAAGGCAGTTAGGGGCAAACAGGCTGGCATGGGAGCAGTTAGGCATCAATCAGGCTGGCAGGCAGAAGCGGTTAGGAGCACTTAGGAAGGCAGGCAGGCGAGCAGTTAGGAATCAGCAGTCCTGGATTGTGAGAGGGATGTCCAATTGCCCATTTAGGCCCGATCTTACCTGCATCAGGCCTAAACAGGCAGTTGGACATCCCTCACGGGATCCCAGATTAGAGAGGGAGCAGGCTGGGTTGAAGGACAAATTTTGTGCACCAGGCCTCTAGTATTAAATAATATTTTTTAAAATATTTTTTGTACATAGTCTAGACATAGTATGCTTTTTAAAATATATAAATTCTTAGGGATTTCATAAAGTAAGGGAGAGAGGAGAGAGGTAGAAACATCAATGATGAGAGAAAATTATTGATCAGCTGCCTCCTGCACACCCGCTACTGGGAATTGAGCCCACAACCCAATCATGTGCCCTTGACCAGAATCAAACCCAGAACCCTTCAGTCTACAGTCCGATGCTCTACCCACTGAGCCAAAGCAGCTAAAGTTAGACATAGCATGTTTGAAGCATGAGGCCTACTATCAATTTTTCCACTAGCAATGAATGAACACTCAATGCAAGAATTGCAAACCATTTTATGCATATAAAACTATTTTATAAAGTATAATTAAATTTAAAAAATAGCCCTGGCTGGTGATC
>PVJN01016488.1:19697-42396 GCA_004026805.1 Lasiurus borealis
AAAAAAAAAAAAAAAAAAAAAAAAAAAAAAATCAATGGAAAAAATACTCTTGGGTAGGATTAACAACAAAAATTTTAAACCTAACTCAGCTTTATTTGAATATTTTTGTTTTAGTTTTAACATTCATTCATTTTTATCTCTATTTTGCTCTTCAATTTTAATAGATATTTTTAATATTTCATGATAAAAACAATTTTTGAGACTATGTGGAAAAAATAATTTTAATTTTTCAATATATTGTTAAATATTTTTATTAATTTCAGGAAGAGAAAAGGAGAGAAAGAGAGAGATAGAAGCATCAATGATAAGGGAGAATCATTGATCAGTTGCCTCCTGCACACCCCATACTGGGGGTTGAGAGCCTGCAACCAGGGCATGTACTCTGATTGGGAATCAAACCGTGACCTCCTAGTTCATAGGTCAACATTCAACTACTGAGCCACACCAGACGGGCTAATTTTTCACTGCTTTTAACATTTACTTTAATTACACTTTTAGTGAAGTATATGCAAACTTGGAACTTTGGGGATGTGGTTACATTTTATCTTTTAATTCTAAAGGTTATTGGGAATGAGAACAAGTTGAGATTGGGACAGAACCACAAAATATTAAAATGGACCTCAGCAAGGTGATGGTTGAAAAAAGAAATAGAACATATGCAAGGGGGTGATCTTCAATTTTTTAAAAAATTGTAGACAATGAAAGTAAGCACACTTCTGCTAAATGTAACTGATATACAACTCACCAATAGGCATTAAAATTCTTTGTTTAATGCGGCTATAGTTACTAAGTGGAACAATGAAAATAAGGAACAAAAGTAGTCTTAGCAAATCCACAACTTGAATAGGTCAGATGAAACACCGGTAACTTTTTGTTCTTTACTAATGAAGTTTTTTTCTGGACCAAAAACATTCTGATCCATTTTTTTTTTCAAGTCGTGCTATTTCTTTAACATCATGAATATACTTCTCTCTCTTTCTCTCTCTCTCTTATATACACGTGTCCACAAAAGGTATACACACTTGAATAATCATTTATTCTAATGGGTTAAATCTGAAAAAGAAACATCAACTGAGCTATCAGAAAAAAATGCAAATACATTTTTGGGGGGACACCTTGTATTTTTCCTCCATTTCTTCAAATAAGAATGATACTGCCACAGAGATTCCACGTTCCCCTTCAGAGTTCAAGAACTTAGAGTTTAAGGACTGGTCCTCTGATGTTCAAGGGAGCGCCTTAAACTGCTATCAGGGCCACCTTGGTGGGGTTATTGACCCTCAGGGGAGATCAAGGCTCTGACTGTTGTTTTTATTTGTTTGTTTTTAATACATTTTATTGATTTTTTTACAGAGAAGAAGGGAGAGGGATAGAGAGTTAGAAACATCGATGAGAGAGAAACAGCAATCAGCTGCCTCCTATATACCTCCTCCTGGGGATGTGCCTGCAACCAAGGTACATGCCCTTGACTGGAATCAAACCTGGGGCCCTTCAGTTCGAAGGCCGACGCTCTACCCACTGAGCCAAACCGGTTAGGGCGGCCCTGACTGTTTTGAAGGGAGGTGAACTCCCTGTCACTACAAGTGTGTAAGCAGACGAACAACTGCTTGCTTGGGGTGCTAGAAGGAGTAGGGCATCAAGCAATGGATGGAAGAAACTCTCTAATTTGATGGCCTAAGGCCTCTGCAGCAGTAATTTCAAGAGAAACTCTATTCAATAAATACGTGCCAGGTACAATCCTGGGCAGTGGTGGGCAGGGCGGGCTTCCTGCAGCTCAGGTTGGTGGGGAGAGACGCAAGCAAGCGGGTGGCTGTAAGACAGCCTCCGGGCTCTCGCAGGAAAAGCACAGAAGTCACGGAAGCTCAGAGGAGGGGCTCCAGCCTGGGACAGTGGAGATGGATCCTGGAAGGCTTCCAGGAAGAGATGACATCTACACTAATGTCTGAGCAATGGGTTTGCCCAGGCCTTTCCAAGAGCGCCGGTGAGTGGGTTTAATGTCAGCTCATTTCAGGTCCCTTCTCTGCCCTGCTCCATGTTGTCCCTAGCAACTGACTTTTTCATTAGCAATTGTCACCTTGGAGGGAGAGAGAGAATACATGTTCCATCCATTTTACAAATTGCATCCAGGGAGGACCAGACTCCAGGTGTTTGGCATCCAAGTTACCGGGCAGGGCCTAAACTCAAGGTTCACAGCTGTTTAACCAACAGGAAGGGAGGGGGTGAGACCTGCTGCAGTTGCCTCCAGGGCTGTGAGCACAAAGGAAAGACAACATGGTGAAGGGAAGAAGCAGGCTCCTCCTCGCAGTAGTATGTTTGCCGGTGGTCGAGCAGCAGACAGCGGAGCCAAAGATCCAGCCGGCAAAACTGCCAGCTCATAAAATCAAGGCCTTTGAAGTGACTAATGAATATGCGCTTTTTAACTTGCTCCCGTCTTGTGGCTGAGAGCTGTGCAGTGGCTCCTGGGCAGAAGTTCCACTAATGCAGGGATGTTGACTGGCCACTGCATCAAATATGTATGAAGTCACAGATGGGAATCTACAAAGAGTTTGCAGAGAGGTTTCGTGTCTTTCTTTGGTTCCAGGGGATGCACTTCCGCCATGCAAAAGGCAGGTCCACAAATACACATCTGCGAGCTTCTGCGCGGACCCATTTTAACAGGTTAAATGGAGCCTGATTTAGAAAAATCACTTTTTTCCCCCCTTAAAGTAGAAGAAATACAATCTCACTGTGAACATTTGTAGAAAGTGCCTTTGCACTAAAAGAAGAGACTCACCTGTGACATCCCCATCCAGATGTAGTCTACCAGCCTTTTCCATCAAAACCCGTTTATACTGTGCCCAGTGTTCTGGACATTTCACTCTTTTGCTTTGCTCATGTCACAGTGGATCTGTAACACCTTTACACAGCACTGAGTGATTCCTTACAGCATGTTAAATGTGTTTGCATCGTATTCTAGAGTAGCAACGTGCCATGCTTTACCCAATCTCTTGGATATTTAAGTGGTACCTAGTTTTGCACTACTGTAAGCGATGTTCTTGATGAGCATCCTTATAATGAATTATTTGTGCCCAGTGATGAAATTTTCTTGGGCAAATGAGTGGGAAAGGAACTGTTAGGTTCAAGAGTTAGCCTGTTCATACCAGTCTACATTTCCGTGGTCAGAGCTTGGAGAGCATGGGGCTGTCATTTGTAAAGGGCTGTCAGCTCACCCAGCTCAAAGGAGATGGTCTATGAAGCACTGAGAGCTACACATTGGCCTAGGAGTTTGGGGGGTTGTATATTTCTTGTTTTCGTGACAACCTCCTTGAAACTTGAACTTTTTTCCTCTTTAATTTAACAGCTATCTTATTTCACTAATCTCCCGTCTTTATTTAGTTACACTGGAGAGAAAGAAGGATCTCATCGATGATAAACTGCAGGGCTGGGTTCAGGAAGGATTTATGGCTTGCTGCTTTGCATTGCTGGTAACCACATTATAACGCTGGGTTTACCAATACCTTTTTCCTCTTAACAATAGAAGGCGAGCTGTTTCCTGCCATTGAAGTCTCTTAGAACAGAGGTTCAGTGATATTTAGAAAGAAAGAGAGGAGGGGGTTGTTAAGATTGCAAGCTATTTGTTTTGCCAAGTAAAGATACTAGAATAACCCAATAAACAATGGCCATCTACTCCCATCAAGTAATCCCTAAAAAAATGAGACTTCATTTATTTATTTATTTTCACTTACAATTTACTTTCAGTTATATTTTGTATTGATTGCGGGTGCACAGCAGAGTCGTTGGACTGCCAGATACAAAGTGTTCCCCTCAATATTTCCTGTATCCCACCTGGCACCATACATACTTATTATAATACTAGAGGCCTGGTGCTCAGCCCAGCCTTCTCTCTCTCCAATCTGGGACCCCTTGAGGGCAGTCGGACATCCTCCTCACAATCCAGGACTGCTGGCTCCCAACTGCTCACCTGCCTGCCTTCCTGATTGCCCCTAACCGCTTCTGCCTGCCAGCCTGATCACCCCTAACCACTCCCCTGCCAGCCTGATTGATGCCTAACTGCTCTCCTGCCAGCCTGTTTGCCCCTAACTGCCCTCCCCTGTGGGCCTGGTCACCCCCAACTGTCCTTCCCTGCAGGCCTGGTCATCCCCAAAGTCCCTCCCTTGCAGGCCTGGTCCCTGCCAACTGCCCTCCCATGATGGCCATCTTGTGGTGGCCATCTTGTGTCCACCTTTGGGGCAGGATCTTGTGACCACATGGGTGCAGCCATCTTGTGTGTTGGAGTGATGGTCAATCTGCATATTACTCTTTTTATTAGATAGGATAGAGGCCTGAGGTATGGGTGGGGGCCAGCTGGTTTGCCCTGAAGGCTGTCCTGGATCAGGGTGGTTGTTCCCTTGGGTTGTGGGGTGGCCTGGGTGAGGGGCCTGTGGTGGTTTGCAGGCCAACCACACCCCCCAGCAACCCAAGCAGAGGCCCTGGTATCTGGGATTTATTTATCTTCTCCAATTGAAACTTTGTAGCCTAGAGCAGAATCAAGCCTTCTGCTCGCACAGCCATTGAAACTTTGTTGCCTTATCCTCTACCTGCCAGGCTTTGTGGAAAGCTTGGCTTCTTCAATAGCCAGGGGCAACCCAGGCCTCTCTCCTGTGCTCTCTGCGGCTGTAGCCATCTTGGTTGGGTTAATTTGCATACTCACTCTGATTGGCTAGTGGGTGTGGCTGGTGGGCGTGGCTTGTGAGTTAGCTGAGATATGGTCAATTTCTATATTACTCTTTTATTAGATAGGACTAGAGGCCTGGTGCTCTCTGGAAATCTGGGACCCTTTGGGGGATGTCAAATAGCCAGTTTCTGCCCGATCCCTGCAGAACCAATCCAGACAAGAGGGAGCTTGATCCTGTGCATTGAGCATCTGTCCCCTGGTGGTCAGTGAGCATCATAGCATCTTGTCAACTGTTTGGTTGTTTGGTCGCTTAGACTTTTGTATATATAAATTATTGATTATATTTCCTATGACACTTGTAACTACCAATTTGTACTCTTAATCCCCTCACCTTAAAGAATGAGCACTTTAGCACCCATGCACTTGTACCAAAAAACAAGCAAACAAAAAAACAGAAGATAATCCTAGAACAAAGGTCATTCTTACCTAAGAAATAACAGTTGGCATTCTTGCACTGACATACACATTGACCTTCTATTTCTCTGACAAAGGATTTTGAAACAACGTGTTGGGCTGGCCTCAGTCTTGGACTCTGACTTGAGAACTGCCATCTGACAGGCTCGTGACCACATCATCTACTTGCACAGATCTGACCTAGACTTAGTCCTCCCTGGGCAAGAGAGGAGAGGAACCTTCTGCCCCTTCCAGAAGTCTCTTCCTACTTGTGTGGTCTCCACAGTGCTCCCAGGTTACAGTCATTTGTGTGCTGTTTTCATGATTTGCACATACTAACAACCACCTATATATTACTTATTTAGTGCTTGTTCTAAAGCAACACTTTTTAAAAATATATATTTTATTGATTTTTTAGAGAGAGGAAGGGAGAGGGATAGAGAGTTAGAAACCGATGAGAGAGAAACATCGATCAGCTGCCTCCTGCACATCCCCAGTGGGTACATGCCCTTGACTGGAATCGAACCTGGGACCTTTCAGTCCACAGGCCGAAGCTTCATCCATTGAGCCAAACCAGTTTCGACTAAAGCAATACTTTTTACTTCAAAAATAAATTTATTTCAAAAGTAGACTTAATATCTCAAGCATGAGTGGGAAAAAACAATATCATTTGTCATAGTAAAGCAAAACAATGTTATTAGATTCTAGATTGAATTTACCTGCCAAAGGTTCTTAGACTGAGGCCTGTACTTCCTTGGTTAAGAGAGAGAGAAAAGGGAGGGGGGGAGGGGGAGAGAGAGAGAGAGAAATTAGCAAGCAAAAGTTGTTAAAGATATACTTAAGAGAATGAAAGGATTGAAGGAGAAATGAAATGGAAAAAACTTCTCACTGTGAGGTCATTTATTGGGATGCTCTATTCTGTGCTGCTGCTGGGGTCCCACAGTTTGGAAAGTTCCAGTAAAGAGGAAAGAGAACGAGGCTGGGTCACCTGCTGATTATAAATCCTCAGATAAATCACTTCCCCTCTTTTACCTCAGCTTCCCCAGTTGTAAAGTGAGATGATAACAATCTCAAATTGGGCATAGTGTGAGGAATAAATGAGAATAATAAAGCATTTTGTAATCTCCAAAATGCCATAATGTCCTGATTTTTATTTATAAGTATCCAATCTTTCCTCCAGAGGCCCAGAATCTACTTCTAGGCCAAATATCTCACCAGAATATAAAATAAATAAGTGAATTAAAGCCTTTATAAATGAATTACTGGTCCCATATCATATGGGATAGAGTTCTGGAAGGACTGGATGGAGCATTCTTAAGAATTCTAATGATCGGATCAATGGCTGTGGTTATCAGGAGAAGAACCATACCTGGTTGTTCACTTCTGTGTCCCTGACAGTTAGTTCAGTGTGTGGCACGTCAGAGATACTCAACAAATACTGAGTACATAAATGAAAGAGTGAATAAATGAATGGTTATATGAATGACATCCCTAGGTTAGACATTGGTCTTTGCAGTCGATATCTGTGGCTTTTTGCCAAGCAGTACTGTATTAATCATGTTTTTAATTTTCCATTTTTTATGATGCTTTGACATCTTGGGGCCTGGTGGACCTGGGGAAAGGCTGGCCCAGCGGTAGCTAATTCTTAGGAATAGCAAACAACTTGCCTGTGTGTATACCTTTAACATGCAAAGCAATCCATCCTGAGTCCATATTCCCCATCTACCTCCTTTTACCAGGCCCCTGAAGTCCTGGACACTATCCCCTACCTTAATCACCGCAGGGCCATGTACCAGATAACCAGAGACCAATGCTGTAAGCCAGAGCCCACTGAAACTATTCAAATTATCCAGTCCCAAACCTGCTCAGCTCTGGACCCTTCCTCACCCATTTCTTCCCTTGAAAACAACAATAAAGGCTTTTGCCCAAGCTTTTTCCTCCTTTCTCCTGGTGTTTCCCATGTGGCCCTGCACAGTGAGGCATGTCCCCTCCTCTAGGGAACTGTGGGTAACAAATCATCTTTTCTTTTCAATATATTTTTATTGATTTCAGAAAGGAATAAAGAGGGAGAGATAGAAACATCGGTGATGAGACAGAATCACTAATCGGCTGCCTCCCACATGCCCCCTACTGGACATGGAGCCCGAAACCCAGGTATATGCCTGGACTGGGCAGCAAACTGGTAGACTGGTTCATAGGTCGATGCTCAACCACAGAGTCACACCTGCAGGGCACAAATAATCTTTGCAATGACTATTATCTCCTGATGTGTTGGCCTGGCCCTACCTGAACAAAAACAAAATTCCAGCTACATTTTAAAACCAGTACCAACCCTTGGAACTCACACCAACTCCAGTCTCAGCTCATGACTGAAGGGGAGTCGTTCTCCCCTCCAGTTCAGGGAGGGGTTTATAGCTCAGGTAGAAGTCAATCAACTTATCACATCACGACTGTCTCAGAGATCGACACACGACCATATTCAAGTTGCAATGAGACTTCTGCTGGGACAAATACTCTTGGTTCTTTTCCTGGAGGATTAGGATCTGGGAAAGTTTTAGGTCTGGAGCTGTGCAGCCATTTTTCTAGTTAGAGGCAACAAGCCTGCTTGGAGTAGGGTCCACCAGAGAAAGCAGCTCCGAGAGGAAGAGGGAGAGAAATCAGTTCCTGGTGGCTTCAGTTGAGCCAGCCCTACTCCTGGACTTTCCAGTTGCCTGTGTTTAAGCCGGTTTAGATTGGGGCTTTCTGTAGTTACCAATAAATGAATCCTACCACACAGGGTCTTCTTTTCCCTTTTCTGGATGCCCCAAACCACACTTGGCGTATTGAAAACTGCAATGTGAATTAATTCAGTTCCACACTTAGCATGTGCCAAGCACTCTGCTGGGCCATAGTAACACAACAGTAAGACCCTTGAAGCGTTCCATGTGTCTGGGAAGACAGACCACCAGAGGAGCGTGGAATAAGAGCTTTCATAGAGGTTCAAGCAAAGGCTGGGGCTGTGAAGGAGCAGTCATATCTCCCTGGAGAGTCTCCCTCTGCAGTTCTCTGTTAGTCACGGCTTGGCTCAGCCTGGACTTGCAACTTTTAACACATAAGCTATTACTTTAAAATATATATTTTATTGATTTTAGAGAGAGAAAGAAGAAGAGAGAGAGAGAAACATTGATAAGAGAGAACCATCAATCAATCAATCAGCTGCCTCCAGCACGCCCTCTACTGGCAGTGGAGCCCGAAACCCAGACATGAGCTCTGACTGGGAATCAATCAACAACTTCTAATGCACCTGAACCACACCAGTCAGGGCCACCTGAGCTATTTTTGAGGCCCACAGCTAGGAAGTAAAATTAAGTATACCTGTGAATGTGTGCATCCTTGCTCAAGATCCCGAACTCTCATTTGAGACGTCTTCACCTGGCGGTCCTCTGAGATGGAGCAGCCAGACGCAGCACGAAGTGGAAAAGAACCTCCCAGGTCCCAGGATCAGAATTGCCTGCGGTGAGAAGGCGTTAGGCAGGATCTCTGACGGACACCGGTCAGCGAATCGTGCCTCTGCTTCCAGCAGAGCGTGGGGGGCTTCGGAGACTTTGGTCCTGCCTGACGGAGGCCCGGAGGCAGCGGGAGCCCCGGGCATCGCGGCCTCCTCGGCAGGTTTCCTTTTTAAGTGTCATGTCGGCTTGTCAGCCTCGTCATCCCGAACCAGTGAAACAAACCATTTGTTAGACTGGCAGCCCCTCTGGATGCTGCAACTTTCATGTAAGGGGCGGCTGGCTTTTCCATTTTCAATTCCGCTTTCATGGTGTTTCTTTCCAGAGGGGAAAGGGTGCATCTCTCAGGCTGGGTAGGAAGTGTGTTATATGGATGTGGACAAGGAGATCGTACGCTGGCTATGAATATTCATAGGCTCTCTTAGACATATCACATCAAATCTGCGTGCAGGGGATAAGCATTTCATTTAGAAATCAAAGCTGGATGGGATGCTTTTAAATCATCCTTAGGTTTTTCTTACAAGTGAATACATTTATATTAAATTTGGATTTGAATTAGATGTAATTCACACAATACCTAATTAGAAGACTTGCTTTCTTCCCTTTATCGTATTTCTCAAAGATCTTTTTATGATCACTTAATTTGGAGTCTTTTGAAATAGATACATTGGGTTTTGTAATACATTACTGAGTCCTTTATTTCAAAAATACAATTTTGGGTTTCTTGACAACTAAGGAGGGCCTTTATTCCCCCTGCCCCCTGACACTTCTTTAAATAATTGGTCAGAAAAGCTGGGATTTCGCTTCCCTGTTGTGGTTTTTCTTTTATTCACAGGTCTCCTTGGATTTGGGGTTTTATTGCCATAAAATCCTGGCTTTATTGTTCATTTACCACAAGAAATGTACAAATCTTACTAATGACGGTACCTGCCGTTGGTCAGGACTTGCTCTGGGCCAATCACTGAGCTTACATCATCGCTGGTGCGAGCCTCAGCACAAACCTGGGAGGCAGATGCTATTTTTCTCTCTCGCTTTATAGTTGAGGATTCTAAAGCTCAGAAGGCTCAAGTCACCTTGCCCAAGAAAAAGAAAAGGAACTGGATTGTCCACTGAATCTGAAGTCAGCACACTTAGCTGCCCATTGATTCTTTCGTCCCAGGAACCTCCACTGAGTGAGCCCCTGCTAGGCCACTATTGCAAACACCGGAGAGACAGTGAGGAACAAGGCAGACCAAGCCCCCAGCTCTCAAGAAGTTTGCAATCTCCCCAGCTTCCCAATCGAGCCCGAATCACAAATCTGGAACCCCCACCACCACCACCACCCACACATGTGACCCAAGGTCCTGGCCTTGGCACGCCTGGATTCCCGGGCTGGTTTGAATCCACATCTGAGCATTTCTCGGTTTGGGGCTGGGATGTATTCCAGTGTCTGCATCATTGAAAGTTCTTAATAAATACTTGTCATTGTTTGGCATTTAGACCTGAAAAGGCAGAGGGGAGAGTTGTTTCCGATAGAAAGCACTCTAACAGCGTTCCTGCTTTGGTTTTATTCTTGACTTAAATTTGTTCCCTTCATTCTTTACCTGCAAGTGCCTGGCATACTCTGAGGAGGAGGCAGGAGGGCCTGACATCTCATCTCCCGCAAGTGTTTCTATCCCGTCTGAGAACCAGGGCTAGGCTCCCTCTGGCCAGGTACCCCACCTCTGGAGGCCGCCCCCTTCCTAACAGTTGAAGTCTGGCTGGCTTCCCCATCCTTTGGCTCCCCTAAAGGTACCAGGAAGGATGAGATGAGGGCTGCGATCATCTCAGCCCCTCGCTGGCAGGTTTACAGCCCCTGCCTCTTGATCAGCAGAAACGGGGTGAGTGGGGGAGGAAAAAGGCCCGCCTGCTCTCTCCGGTCTTTGTCAGAACTGCTTCTCTAGCCGCCAAAGCGTTCGGAGCTTTCTCACGGCAGGAAGCTAAAATGCTTTTTTCCCAGACATGATAGCTCAGGTCCTCCCCGCGCAGTGGGACCTGTCTGCCTTCCACTGGAATCTTTCATCTTCGTTTACGTGCCCTCCTTCCGGAGCCGCTTCAGTAATGGATGGGGTTCTGAGTGGCACATCGGTGGCACCTGCGTGCGGAATCCAGGAGGGAAGGAGCGGGGAGAGGGAGGTGGCACTGCTGGGGTCCCGCCTCAGTGGCAGCTTCTGTTCTCTTCTCCGTTTCCTCTCCCCCATCCCCCATGCCCAACACGGGCGTCTGTGGGTGAGGCTTGTCTTAGGTCAGAAAGCCAGGTAATGGTCTCTCCTTAACTGACTTCACAGGGGCAACATGGCCCCATGCTTAACCGCATTTGACTCCTAACCCTCCCCTGCGCCCTGGAGTGCAAGGGGTCAGCTCCCAGCATCCTCTGGTGTCAGCACCCTGCATCACCTTTTGCTTCCTCCAGGACTGACATCACCACTCTCTCTTACCAGAAGCTGCAATGGCAGAAGAGCTGCTTGAGACCCAATGGTTTAATATTTTCAAATTATTATTTCCATTATAAACGGAATAAAAAGGTCACTGCAGTGGCAGTGTGGGGATTGGAGGGGCCAACGACGGGAGCAGAGAGAGTCGGAAGCTGGTTCAGTGTCCCGTGGGAGATGTAAGCCCCATGGACTGGCGTTGCAGTGCAGTGGAGAGCAGCAGACAGGTTTGATACATATTTTGGCTGTAGATTTGGACAACGGGCTATTTAATAAGCATTAAGCACGTGCTCTGAGCAAGGCCCTGGAAAGACATCAAGATGAGGAGGACATGGTTTCTGAACTCACAATGCTTATGAAATAATCGGTAAGACACGTAAACAATTAACCTTACACTAGGTTAGCACTGGAACTATGTATAAGGGAGATGGGAAGTAGAAATCACTAAAAGGAGACTTCCTGGGTCCAGTAAAGGTTAATGGGTTTGGATACCACCATCCCCACGATAGTGGTGTGAGCTCGGGTAAGTTACTTAGGCCTCAATTTCCTCAAGCCAAAAAATAACACCAAAATGGTGCAATAAGAGGGTCTGCTTCATGGGGTTGTGTGAGGACTCAATGGGATTCTATATAACCCACTTAGGATACGCGCTGTCTCGTACATATATTTTTAATCATCCAACAACTTAATTTGAGCCCCTGTGATAGCCACATGCCCTCACTTCACTTCCTTGAAATGTGCTCCCCTTCAGCCTGTCCCTCCCCCCCATATACTTCTTTACATCGATAGGAAAGTTTCCAGGCCACTCAGTGTTCCATGGCAAAGACAATGTCAAACAGGCACTAGTATCCCTCCAGCACTGTCTGCCTAACGCTTCCTTGTACAGAGGATGGGACCTGACCCCCACCGGTATGGAATCTCTAATCGGATGGGAAATACAAGGCTTAAAAGTGTGAATAAGGAACAACACAAGGCAGCATGTGACTTAGTGATTCAGTCAACAAATAATTATTGAAGGTTTAGAGAGTGATAGTAGGCTTATTCAAGCCTCAACACTGCCCTGCAGAAGCATTATTAATCCATTTCCCAGATGAATAAACTGAGACACAGAGCGGTTAATAATTTACCTAAGATCACACAGCTAGTAATTGGTAGATGCTGGGTTAACACTTGTATAAATGTTACCAGCCAATTAATAGCTACCTATGGAGTGTCAGCTATGTACCAAGACACTGTTCTGAGCTCAGGGTATTCAATTTGGGTTGATTTCAGATTGTGATGTAGACATGCAGATAATTTAACTTTAAATAGGTGTCACTGTGACTGGGAGGAGCTTTGGGCATTGAAGCCACACCAAATAGCATGATTCTGAAGCTGGGGAAAGCCTGGCCTCGAAGCAAGGTTTTGGGAGTCAAACACGCTGGGGAAAATTCTAGCTTCACCATTTAACTAGCTGTATGCCTACCGGCAAGTTTATTTTACATCTCCATGCTTTTTTCCTCAGTCTGAAAAGAGAGGGAAAATCTATGTCCTAGGGCAACTGAGAACTTTAAATGAGACGATGTATATAAAAGTGCTTTGTCAGTACTTTCCCCCTTAGACTTGAAGTTGGGAAAATGGGATTTAATTGGCTTCTGTACGTATTGCTAATTCTCCACCCCCATCCCTAGCTCCTGCAGGGCCGGCAGGCTGAGGAAGCAGGGGTAACAAGAACGGTAACATTCTCACTCACTGTTCTAATGTTAGACTTGGCAGAAGTCGAAGGTTGACTCTTTCTCTCCTTGGGTTCTTTGGAGACCCCCATAAATATAGAGGGTCTTCAGTCTCCTTGACACGAATGAATGAATTCCTGTTCTAATTGCTCACGTCTCTACCCATAGTCTCTGAGTATCTTAGATTTTACTTCCAGTTTTTTCCCACCGAGGTCCCCTTGCCTCCCCTGCTGGTTCTTTCGGGCAGAATCTAGGGTGGCCCCACACTGACGTTCCCTTACACATGGTCATATCTGGTCATGGGAAAGGAACACTCGGATTCTTTGCTTCATTAAACTCCGGGAGAGCAATTATTGCCCAAGTTTCAACCTCTCCTTCAGCCCCAGAGGTCACTCCAGCCAATCTCATGCTCCTTAGAGTTCTCGGACACAGCCTACACCTGCCCACTGTACACCAGGAGCAGCAAAGGACTCCTTTTAAGCTCTCTGAGTGGTCTCCTTGAAGTGTTTTTCCTTGGGCTTAGGGTAAAGTTCAGCCCTCACCTCTCCCCTTGGGGTAAAGAAATCCTCTCATCTCTAGCTAATGGCCCTTTTGTACCCTCGAGGTGAGTGGGGGGTTTCTCAGCCACCTACTTTGGAAATGTTTGTGTCTTGTTCCAGCACCTCACTTTAGAATGTGCCAGGGCCAACATTTCCCTTTTAATGTCCAATTACACTTCCAACTCAGTGACTGAGCTAATGATTCATTCTCCCCTGGGCCGGGTGGGAAGGCGCCCTTAAACAGCCATTACAAGCCCTCGCTTCTCCTCCTCCTAACCTCAGCCCAGTTTCTCCAGGTGACCTGGAGCAGCCCCTTCATTGCTCTGGGTCTCAGCCTCTCCTCCCTATCAGTGAAATAGAAATCAAATCTCTGTTCTCGCCCTCTCTCCGGGGAGGTATTGTGAGGAATAATAAGGCAATGCCTATAAAGTGCTTTAAGTACTTCGGGGAAAGATGTTGGCCAAATACCAAATGATAATAATAACACGGCCATCATCATGCGCATTATTATTCATGGGCTGAGCGGAGAAAGGGCTGCTGATGGTGTCTCTGCTCGGAGGGAAGGAGGACTTCAGGCCCCAGGATGTTCTACCAATAAGTCAAAGCCAATAAATACAGAGCATTGGAAGTGGAAGTCATCTGGCCATAAAGGCTAAATGTACGTGCCCATCTGTATTTGAAATGACAACAACCAACTCCATTTCTCATTTCTTTTTTTTTTTCCTTTTTTCTGGAAAGTGTTCAAAAGAGCTAGAATTGAGGGGAAATTGCATTTTTTTCCTGGGAGATCGGGGAGCAAATGGATTAATTTTATTTGTAGCATCTTGAATTTTACTATCCACCCCTCTCTTCTTAGCATGCCTTTCATCCTACATTTCCTCCATTCCACTCATTTCTAGGTCAAAGTTCTAATCAGCAGAGGGTGTCAGTCTGGTAGGAGATGAGGAGCAGAGAGGGACATGGGTGAGCCACATGGAGAATCAGACTTGTAGCCTGGGCTAAGGAAGGAAGGTTGGCCCTCCCCTAAAACTCTGATTCAAATTCATTCATTTTTTTGTTTTGTTTTGTTTACAAAAAAAAAAAAAAAAAAAAAAAAGAGTGTCACACTGTGTCAAGCACTTGCCAGGGGACAGAGCTGAACAAGAGACAACTCTTGCCAAAATTCCAGTCCCTGAAAATCCTGCCAAATCTTCACTAAAAATCCTGCCAAATCTTCCAGTAGGATAGCACAATTGAAGGATCTTTACCCAGCAATGCCATGAACAGGGTTGCTAGTCTAGCACCTTCAGAAGCCAAGGGATGCCCAAGTTTATCCTCCGGTTCTAGAGCAGTGGTTCCCAACCTGGGGCACATGCCCCACAGAGAGGCAATTTGATTTTTAAGGGGGGCAATTCGAGAATGAGTTATTAACAGTGAATTTTTTGCATTTCTTATGGTTCTAAGGGCATCATATACAATATATAAATATATACTGTGGCATATTTATGCATTTCAGTTCTTCAGTATATTTTTTGAAACTTTGCTATTTTTTCATATCACTTTATATTATTATTATTTAAACACTTTCTTAGTGATTTCTTCCTCAGTACTTCAACTGTCATTTTGTTTTTTTGTGGGGTTTGTTTGTTTTTTGCTTGCGTGGATACCATGTTTTTAGAAGCTTGTTTAGACCAAGTTAATGGCCTTTTAGGCTTCCAACATGTGAATAGGAGTTCACTTTTTGAATATTAAGAATTATATGTCACAGGGGGGGAGGCGGGCCTTAGAATTTTGGAAATACCTAGGTGGGGCATGGCCAAAAAAAGGTTGGGAACCACTATTGTAGAGGCAAGTTTTTTCATCACCTCCCTCATGAGCAGTGAAGGTCAGGAATTCACAAAATTGTTCCCATGTGCCCACATATTTTAAAGTATGTGGTGGTACATGCAATGGTCTTCAAGTCTGAAAACAAGCTTTCAGTCTGAGTCTACTGCTTGGACCTCTTAAGAACCTCTGAGCCTCGGTTTCTTTATATGTAAGTTGAGTGGGGGGGGGAATGTATTCTTCCCAGAGGTACAGAGGGGTCAAATAAGACCATGAAACAATGGTTCACTGTGACGTTCTATTCAGATGGAAGCGATTAATACTGAACTCCTGACCACATTTTGCCAATCACTGTGCTGGGTGACCTAGTGTAACCACGTAGACGCTTCATTTCCTTAATATCACCTCTTCTCCTTTCTTTCCTTTTGATTTAAACTTGCCTCAGCCAGTACCCTGGCTCACCTGCCTCTTTCTCCCTTGCTTAATCATTAAGCCCTCAGGACAATGACATTCTGATTGCCATCAAATAATATTAGGAACAAATCCTCAGGTCATCTCTGGTCAAACTAGAGATGACACGTGGGCCTCAGCCATGTTTCAGGTCCAGGACCAGAGAAGGCTTGAAACCAGATGAAGCAACACCATGGCTGGCATCAGGACCAGCTGCAAGGACCAATGACCCTCTGCCCTAGCGCCAACCCATCGGTAGGAACTATGACCCTGACACAACCCTAACTCCCTTAGTCAGCTTCATTAATGACTTTCCCTTTCTAACCCTCCCCTGGAAGCCACTGGGGAGTCCTAGGTCACCTGACTCTGGGCGTGGGCCACTTCCTCAAAACAAACACTCCCTTTGCTGCAAGCTCCTGTTCATGTCTTATGAGGCTCTGCTGTGCGCAGGCACAAGGACCCCTTTAGTCGGTAGCATTAGCCCCCTGAACTCTGTAGTTGGGGATCTGAGCGCTAAATCCAAATATATCCTGGACAGCTTTCCACCTGCCTTTGTTTAAAAGGCTCCCCGAACAGACTGGAAATTTCTTCTTGAAACACAGCCTCCCCTTTGAGCTCTCTCAGCATCCCTTACGGTCTTTTTAATGGGGGACAGTCCCTTTCCGTGGCCACAGGGAACAAAAAGCTTCCCAGCTCGGAGCACGGCAGACGGAGTACATTTACAAGCCCTGCTTGCTAGGTTCCAAGACATTGACATCTTGTCATCTCCCCCCACTTTTTCAAATTTCAAGTTGAAGTTTGATGTTGAATTAAAAATGTTGCCAGAGGCTGCCTGCAGGGCCCTCGGGCTAAAACCGTGGCGGCATCTGCCAGGGGAGACCCACAGGTCCTTCCTCGGACCATGGCAGCGTATAGCTGGCATCTGAGCCCGGCAGACAAGGAGAGAGACGTGCGTGTGAAGGGAAATTCAAGGATCACTACTTTTACAAAAGCCAGGCTTGGCAAAGTGCTTATCCGTTTTATTTGGGGTTTATGACTAAAAGCCAGGGGGACATTTTATGTTTGGATTTTTCCATTGGGGTAGAGGGAGGTTATCAAAAGGCTATGAAGGAGCTCACACAAGCACACAAAGCTAAAGAACCAGAAAGAACAGAAACCAATGCATCTTGGGGCATCCACATGGCAGGAACGAATAAGAACTATCTCTTGTGGGTAGTGCTTTTGGGGTACAATGTGCCCATTTTGGGTCACAAACTTGCCTTTGACCAGTAAAGAGAAGACACCTTGATTGACAGTCGCATTAAGAGAAGGAGTGGACGCTTGGCTCGGTAGATAGAGCATCAGTCTGGGGACCAAAGGGTCCCAGGTTCGATTCTGGCCAAGGGCACATGCCTGGGTTGTGGGCTTGATCCCCAGTAGGAAGTGTGCAGGAGGCAGCCGATCAATGATTCTCTCTCATCATTGATGTTTCCATCTCTCTCTTCTTCTCCCTTCCTCTCTGAAATCAATAAAAAATATATATTTTTTAAGAGAGAGAGAGAGAGAGAGAGAGAGAGAGAGAGAGAGAGAGAGAGAGAAGGAGTGGATGATCCCCAAGGAAAACTGAGATGCTGGAACAGGGAATAGGGAGTGGGCATTTATCATAGCCCCCAAGAGATTCAAATCCTGGAGCAAGCCCTCTTATGGTTGAGCCTTGAATAACATTCAGACCAAGAGTCTGCAGTGTGACTTTCCTCTCTAGCAACTCTCCTTTTTTGTCCACGATTTCTACCTGCCTCTTCATTCTGCATCCCCTCGCTAGGCTTAAACATATAGACAAATCTTGATGCACTACAGCAGAACATTCTGTTTGCCACCTTTCTAGTCAATCTTTCTCCTTCCTCCAAATCAGAGTTTGAAATTCCCAAATTCAGCCTGGGACATTGATGGATGGAGCATCTGAGTTCCACACCTCCCTTACCTGGCTCATTTGATTAGCAGAGATGGCAGAAATAGAAAATCCAGACCCCAAAGTATGTTCTGAGTCTGGATGATTCCATTTGGCTGAATCCCTAGACAGAGGAACTGGAAAGCTATCAAATACCCACTTTCCTTTGTGCTGGGCACATGCAGCAAGCTGAGAATCCTAATGCTTTAATAGGAAATAGCTTCACACACTCCATTGTTATCCTAGACTACAATGGTTCTTTATGCATCCCAGTCATCACTTAATTGTGTGCAAAAAGAAATGTCAAAACCTTTCTTATTTTAACTCAATCCTAGAGAAATAGTTGATGAGCAAAAAGGCTATCGGCAAATATGAATCTTCTTATACAGGAAGCTTGTTTTGCAAACAGAAGTGTTTCTGAAAAGACACACGTAAATGCTCTAGTTGTTCTCCTTTGTTTTGTTGTCAGATTAACGAATACCCGTTTTCTCATTGACTAATGAGTTCAGAATGATATTATTTCTGCCTACACTCTAAGTCGTTAGAAGCATGATATATGTTGCCTTGAGCGTGTACTTATTGTGTTTGAATCCCTTTACCTTTGTAAAGCAGAGTTTGCCTTTGTCTCAGCGACCAATGCACAACAATATATGGTGTGTAGCACAAAGGAAACACCTAATGAATTTCGGAGTTATATTACCTTTTGCTCTTAAATTTCTGTGCTCTCCAACTATGTCAAATATCCTTGAAAACAATTCTTTAAAAAAAATATTTATAGTAACATTAGAAAATGTTTATTGTAGAAAATTTTGAAAAAAGAATAAAGAAAAAAATGATCACTTAGCCCACGTCTGAGAGACAGCCATTCTTAACATTTGAATGTTATGGATGATGCCCTCTATTGCACTCAGTTCTTCTAAGTACTAAAAAAAAATAAAAAAATAAAAATAAATCCTGTTTATTAAAGGAACTCTGTTCATACAGGTGAAGCCTTTCTAACAAAATTTTCATTGAGATATAATGCATAAAACTCACCCTTTTAAATTTTACTAGTCATGGCTTTTAGTATGTTGGCAAAACATACTAAAGTTGTGCAACAATCACCACTACCTAATTTTATCTTCATCATTCCCATAAACGCCATACTCCTTAGTTGTCAATCCCATTCCTCACTTCCCTAGCCCTTGGCAACTACCAATCCACTTTCTACCTGAACTTCTAGACATTTCATATAAATGGAACAATACACTAGATGGCCGTTAGTGTCTGGCTTCTCCCACTTATCAATGTTTTCAAAGTTTATCCGCATTGCAGCATGTATCATCAGTACTCCGTTCTTTTTCATGGATGAATAGTGTTCCATTTATGGGTTTTACACAATTTCTTTATCCATTTATTAGTTGATTTCACTTTCTGGCTATTATGAATAATGATGTTATAAATAATCACGTACAACTTTTTGTGTGGACATATGTGGTGAAACCTTTTAAAAAGCAAAAACTTAAAAAGTTAACCGATTTCTGAAGTGCTTTCCTTAGCACAGTTCATTAGTAAGTATTTCTTCTTTAGATATATTTTTATTGTTGGTAATATTACAGATATTCCCCATTTTTCTCCCCTTTATGCTCCTCTTCCAAATTCCTACCTCCCACCCCAGGTCTTCACTACCCTATTGCCTGTGTCCATGGACTATGCATGTAAGTTCCTTAGTTTATCTCTTCTCATCCCTCCAAGTTAATATTTCAATCTTAAAGAAAAGCATAGCGAATATATAATAAAACCAAAAACCTACCATACAAATAAATAAATCTTAATATTTGTCCCAGACCCAAATATTACACTGAATAAGACCTTTGAACCCACCTCCCATCCCATTTCCTTCTACCCCTTATGAAGTAACACACTGTCTTTTTTTTAATATCGCTTCTCAACTTTATTATTTTTTAATTTAATAAATCTTTGTTGTTCAGATTATTATAATTGTTCCATTTTTTTTCTCCCCATAGCCCCCTCCAACTGGTTCCCACCCCACCCTCTGCCCTTACCTCCCCCCACTGTCCTCATCCATAGCTGTACAATTTTTGTCCAGTCTCTTGCCACACCCCCCACATCCCTTCCCCTCTGAGAATTGTCAGTCCACTCCCTTTCTATGTCCTTGATTCTATTATATTCACCAGTTTATTCTGTTCATCAGATTTGTAATTCACTTGATTTTTAGATTCACTTGTTGATAGACATTTATTTGTAATTCATAATTTTTATCTTTATCCTTTTCTTCTTCTTCCTCTTCTTAGAGAGTACCTTTCAGCATTTCATATAATACTGGTTTGATGGAAATGAACTCTTTTAGCTTTTTCTTATCTGTGAAATTCTTTATCTGATCTTCAATTCTGAATGATAGCTTTGCTAGGTAGAGTAATCTTGGTTGGTTGTAGGTTCTTGCTATTCATTACTTTGAATATTTCTTGTCACTCCCATCAGGCCTGCATCATTTCTGTTGAGAAATCAGCTGACAGTAGTATGGGTGCTCCCTTGTAGGTAATGAACTGCTTTTCTCTTGCTGCTTTTAATATTCTCTCTTTGTCTTTTGCTCTTGGCATTTTAATTATGATGTGTCTTGATATGGTCCCCTTTGGATTCCTTTTGCTTTGGGTTCTGTGTGCTTCCTGGACTTGTAAGTCTATTTCTTTCACCAGGTGGGTGAAGTTTTCAGTCATTATTTCTTCAAATAGGTTTTCAGTATCTTGCTCTCTCTCTTCCTCTGGCACCCCCACAATTCTGATGTTGGTACACTTGAGGCTGTCCCAGAGGCTCCTTACATTGTCTTCACATTTTTGGATTCTTTTCTCTTCTTGCTTTACCAATTGAGTGTTTTCTGATTCTTTATATTTCAAATTTTGACTTGATTCTTGCCTTACGTTAGTCTGCTATTAGGTCTCTGTATAATATTTTTTATTTCAGTGAGTGTATGTTTAATTTCTATTTGGTTCTTTTATCATCTCTAGTTGGTCCTTTTCCATCTCTAGTTAGATCTTTTGCATCTCTAGTTGGTCCTTTTTCATCTCCTCTTGGGACTCGCTAACTTTATCCAACTTTTCTAGCATATTCTTGAAAAACCTTATAAGCATGGTTTTGAACTCTATATCCAGTCCTTTGTTTTCCTCCATTTCTTTTGTTTGTGATCCCTTCCCTTGCCTCAGCATTTTCACTATGCTGGGAGAACTTCTGTGTTGGATTCAGCCTTATGATACCAGACTTGCAAAACTGAAAAAGCCACTCTGTTGAGCTTGGCATGGGTGGAGTCTCAGGGCTTAAGGGACAGCCTTGCCTTCCAGTAAGGGCCACCCTCCATGGCCCCTGAGTCTCACGTGACTGGGTAATGGCTGGAGCGGTCCCTGTGTGGGCACACTCTCGCAGTGCCTCTAGACTGCTGCCTTTCCATCTCCCCTGTGCTCTGGGACCACACGAGTCTGGGTCCCCAAATTTCGCCTGAAACTGGGGTTTAGTGGAGTTAGAAGTGGTGCATTTGGGAGGGTCTGTCTCCCACCCACTCCCGAGAGCCAGCGGCACAATCAGTGGTCGGTCCTCTGTGCCACCAGACTTCTGATCTTTTGCGACTCCCCTAAATTTCCGCGCACCTCTCCCCTTTCACAGTCCAAACTCCCCCCATAAGTGTTTCGGCTGGATCTGGGGTTTAGTGTCGTAGGATAAGGAGTTCAATGGCTTTGAGAGTCTTCGTCTCCCTCCTGCCAGAGAAAGCCAGCCAAGTTCGCCGTCACCCACACTCTCCACGTGCGCATCTCCGTACCTCAGCTTTTTATAGCTCCTCTGGGTCTCTGTGAGCCCCTCTCTTTCCTTCTAGTTGTAGAATTTCCACTCCGCCAGCTTTCCTGTGATTCTGGATGATGTCTGTTCTGTCTTTTAGTTGTAGTTTTGAAATTGTTGTGTGAGACAGCAGTGTAGGTGTTTACCTATGCTGCCATCTTGGATTCTCCCTGTAGAGTGCTTTGTGATTAGCTATTTTTCAATATAACTGAGAGCATTTACCTTTTCCCTGCTTAACATGTCAGATCGCTTTTCCAGTTCTGGTATTCGGTGACTCAGGCTGCTTATAGGCAAGATGCCTCATTAGCCTTAAGAGACATCCTTGATTCCAAGGAGCTCCTGGATTCAAGGGGAAACTCTTAGAGAAAACTTGCCTACAGAAAGTGTGTGGGAAGAAAATATTGGTCAAGGACTTTCTGTTTTTGCTTCTTATACCCAGGACCTGTTGATCCAGTGGGGAAGACACTTCCCTTGCTAGAAAGCCAGGTGAAACATCCATAAAAGAAAGAGTGGAGGTAAATTCAGACAGAGCAAGAGCCCTGAGTAAAGCAATAGAATTGTAATGGCCTAATGGTTACATACGAAAGAATTACTTACGGGATGCTGTACAACAGAGTCGTAAATGAACCAGAACTACATGTAGCAACATGGACAAATCTTAGAACCATGGGCTATTTAAGGATACTTAAATAGCAACAACAATGGTTTAATGCATGAGTAAAATAGACATAACTTTAGCATAGCAGTTACTTTTGGGAGTATGTGAATAGCGGGAGGGAAATAAGACTAAATTTGGAAATGCTTGGAAAACGTTCAAAGCTTTGTGCTAACAACCTCATACTATGTTAGGTAAGTTTACAGACATCATCTCCAAATCATCCCAATAGTCTCAAAAGGTAGGTAATTTATTTTCTCTATTTTACAAGCGAAGAAACTGAGGCACAGAGAGAACATAGTTTTCCAAGCTCTCACCGCCGGTGAGTCCCCGCTCCAGAGCCTGTGCTCTTAGGATCTGCACTGTAGGGTCTTCTGCAGCTGTTAGAAGCCCTGCATTTGCCGGTGACCTCTGTACAAGAGACACCACATGAGAACAAATCCAGTTTCAATTCTGCTGGAACTCCTTTAGGAGAGCAGGCAGCTTTTTGGGGAAAGATCAGATGCCCACTTGAACCTCCACTATTACCCTTGGTTTAAGGACAGCTAAACCCTTCCATCAAGCTCGCAGAGGCGGGGTAAATGGTAGCATTTAGCTTCTGTGACTGAACCGAGGGGCCCTTGGAATCCTTCCACCCACTTGAAAACCCATCACCCATCTGACAGTAATAGGAAAAGACCATTAAAAAGCTTTAAGCTATTCTGTTCTCCTGGTCCTGGTCCCTCTCTGCCTTTGTTGCTGCTGGCATT